>WBMY01003897.1:449384-534523 GCA_013397315.1 Donacobius atricapilla | reverse complement strand
AAAAAGAGAGAGAGAAAAGAAAGCATTGTGCCAGTTGTGGATAACCACATGTCCCTCTTGTTCTTCCTGCCCCGGTCCCATCTGTCTGTTTGCAAAATGTGGGGATTTTGCAAACTCCTGGGGCAGGGACTCCTTATTCTGATTAGAGGAGGACCCAGCACTCTGGGGCTTGGGTGTGTGCAGGGCTTCAAGGTGATAGATGTAACAAGATCCAACCCAGAGTTTTGTGCTGACTCCTAGAATTTTTTTTTCAGCTTTTTATAGGAAGATATTTCAACTGGTGTGGATAAAATTTCAGTTGAAATAATCTGGTACTTTCTCTTTGCTTTTTGCGTGTGTGGGCTCTCTCCCCCTTGGCAATGGTAGGGGTTGTTTCTCTGGGGTTGTATGGGTGGATGGTTTTTCCCAAAAAGGTCTCTCCTTGCACCTGGCATGAGGAAGGTGAGCTTTATCTGTAAGGCCTGGGGTAGGGGTTTTTAGTCATTTTGGGATGGTGAAGGAAGGAGAAAACCAGGAACGTACACCTTCCATTCCTTACTCAATTTTTTTTTCTCTCTGAGCAATGTCATGTTTGGTGACATGTTGTCTACTTCCAAGCACCAGAGCTGTGGCTTGAGAGTGTGCAGAAATCCTTCTGTGATGATGGCAGGTCTTTACCTCCCACCCAAGGGAATGATGTAGAGGAACATCCCCAAAGGCAATGCAGCTTTTTAAGTGGTGCTCACCCTTTGCATTTCCTTGCCTTCAGCATATACATTTTTTAGTATAAATTTTTGGACTAGAATGCTAGCTAACTTTTCTCATGTGGTCTAGCATGTGTTTATATATACACATTATGTTCTAGTCATCTTTTCAAGTGGTACTTGCTGTTGCAAGAGCGATTTTAGCCCGGTACATTGTATACTTACCCTCCTGAGATCTGTTTTCTGTGGAGAAAAGTGGTATTTTTGTTTTTCCATTTTACATTTCTGACTGTACACTCTGGCTCCACCAGGCTTTGGATGACGTTGATATTTAAGCTCAATAGCGTTGACTTGCACAATGTGAGCTTGACTGTAGTCAAAGTTACAGTAAGATCCTTATCTCCATCGTTACTTTAGGTCTCAGCCCACAGAAAGTGGTGGAAAGAATTCAGCTTGCTTGAACGAGAAGTGGATTTGGGAGGGGATCTCATAGCTTTGCACAAGGGTTCTCTTATCAAATACTTTGTAACATTATGGGTCCCTGATTATTTCTCAGGTTAGCACAGGCTCAAGAAACAATACTGTTGGCTCTAAAATCAGACAACGATGGGAAGGAGGAGGAAAAAGCCCGCAGTTGTGCATGCCTCTTGGGAACCCTGAGGCAGCTTCGATTGTAGAGGGCTTGGGGATTTTGACATTGCATCTCAATATGCATTCCAAAGTGTATTTTCTGCCTTGAATGTATTGTGAAAGACTTTCACAGAGGCACAAAAAATGGCACTGATTACAAGCTGTGGAGTACTGCTGAATGGCCAATACACTGCTGTGAAGCTCATGATACTGCCATCTAAGCCTCATTCCTGGTCCCTTGTCATGTCATGAGCAAGGCTTGATGTGTCTCCTCCAAGGTGGCCATGAGTCCTGTAGTCCTAACTCGTGTGGTATCTATTTCAGTGTTAGAAAAAGGACAGAGCAGCTTTTTGAAAGAGGAGCAAATACTGACTGGAGACTTGATAGTATTGCCGGCAAAGCACTCCCCTGCTCTCCCAGGCTTTACTGTCCTGCAGCAGAGTGAAATCTGCTGTTCTGAGAGTAATGAATAGTTACAGTTTGACCTCAGTGGTGTTGATTTTAATTTGCTGCTGACTGGGAAATCTGTGAAAAGCACCACTAAAGAAGGATGAAATCACGGAGGCTGGGGAGTGAAGATGCTCAGCCTTTTAGAGGATTTGCCCTTTTGAGGTACATAAGGAGCAGATATAGAGGTATGGATGGAGTAGGCTTCTCTCTACTTAGAAATTGGTGCAATTAAGTCCTATCTCTAATGCCCTTTGCAGCTCAACTGTGTGGGCATGAAGGGTGTTGACATCTCCCAAAGGTTCTTCTGTGGCCTCCTGCATGACCTTGCATCATAGTTGCAAGTGAAGGATGAAATCTATGGGAAGATTTGGAGTTAGGAAGAGATAGTAGCACAGTTCAGAGAGAAGCATTCTGCTGAAGGTCAAATTACAGAGGAAATCAGAGGACGAAGAAGGAGAATATGGCTTAAATGTAGAGAATGAATTAGATGACTGTTCATAGTTGTGGGGAAGAAAAAGTAGTGTGGAGTCAGGGAAGTGCTTAATATAAGAAAAAGTAAGGGACACCTCAGTTATTAGTAGAAACATATTAGCACATATAATTTATGTTAAAAATGCATGTATTATGAAAGAGATTAGCTTTTAGCCATGGCAGCTCACTAGTCAGCCAGGCTTTGGGTTTATGGAAATGTTCATTGACACAGGTTTTTGTGCTGATTTCAGCATGGCCCAGGCTGTGGAGACCTCCCTTACACTGCCTAGCTGTGTTGTGACTGTGTGCCAGAATAAGGGATGCCTTTTGGGGGAGATTGCTTCACACTCCTGGCAAAATGCTTCTTTCCCACCAGAGCCGCACCTCCCCGGGTTGCTCTGGCACTGTGGCTGTCATTATCACTGTACAAATAGGACACTGCAGGTGCCAACACGTCTTGATTGGCCTGTCTAGCAATGAAACAGCTAACGTGGTAAAACTCCTAACATGGATGCAGTTATACTGGTATTGTAGGGCTTATCTAGTATGTCTCTGTCACCTCCCTTTGAAGCTGTCCCGTGGCGCATTGATAACAGTCGCTCTCCGTGCAGGGATTGCCGTGACTCATGGCTTTATGCCTGTGGCTGAGGGAGCCACATGAACTTGTAGCCTCTCTCTTCCTGGAGCAAGGTAGCGCTACCTCTGGAGAAGGCCTGCTATGGGCTGGGGCTGCTGGGGCTGTTGGTGGTGTGCCACGGATGTTTGTCTGCTTCCTCCCCTGCCCCTGTGTGCCTTGAGCCCCCCAATAGCTCCCTGGCTCTGGAGCTGCTGGCAAGATCCATTTACTTACTGTGCTTCTCACCCCCCTGGCTGAGAAAGTCCTAAAAGATCCCACTGGCCACTATAGATTTGCAGCTTTGGAGGCTTGGTGCTGCTCCACTCTGTACCTGCTTCTGAAGGTTTTCCTTCTAGTGCCACCCTGCACGTGGAAATGCAGGTCCACATGTCCATCCGTGACATCTCTCCACTTCTTCTTTGACTACTCACTCTGTGATGTCTTATCCTCCAGAATGGCTTTTCCTTTCAGTTTGTCTGTTCATGGAGTTCCCTTTCATTTCACTGGATATTTTAGGGCTTTAAAAGTTGTGCAGGCTTTATGTGTAAATATTTGGGTTACCATCTCCAAATGTTGTACCAGTCCATGGTATGACCTTGTTTGCTGTAGTTCCTGCACCTGGAAACTTCACCAGAGGACAGAGGTGAAATGAGAAAGTGTTACTTGGTAGGTAAAAGAATTGCAGCAGCTCAAAATAATTAGTTGCATCAAATCTGTTTTGTTAACTTCCTGTGGACTACTAAGGCAATAGTTTACTCTTGCTGGTTTACCTCAAAGCTGATGCACTCTGGGACTTGCACTGTTAAAAATTACTTGAAGTCTTAAAAATATGACAATTTCAGTTAAGCTCTGGCAGTTTCAAGAGCTTCTTCTCAGGACTGAGAGAGAGTAGCTGTAGGGAATTACAGTGGGCAAGAGTTCATGACTCTAATTTAAGCTCGAAGTTCAAAACGAAATAAACCTGTCTCAAAACTTGCTCCCTAAACTTTGAACTGTCTAATACTAATGGTATTGGGTTGTTTTGTTTTCAAATGCAGAAAATAAAAGCTTAATGTCTATGGGTCTTAATGTGTTATCGTGAAGTTTTCTATGCCCTGCTTGGGAATACGTATCTTAGAGTCAGGAACCCCCCAATATTATTTGAGTTCATTTTTTTCTTAATTTTTGTGATTCCTAAAGGAAAACTAGTAGAGGACCTAAAAGGAAGCACAGCTATACCCATCTTACAAGGCTGTTGTCAAGAGGGAGCCCTTGTAACTGAGTTATAAATCCTTAAAGATTGGAGTACCGAAAGAAAATCAAAATGCTGGTGAACCCTTTGCTGTAGTCCACTACCATGAGTAACTGCAATAATCAAAGTAATTCTTGGGGGAACTGGTGCAGCAGGGTTTGCAAATAATGATGAGGTATTTGCTGACTGGAAGCCCTAATTAAATTTGTTTTGTGCTTCCCAAAAAATTGATAGTGCTGTGTATCTCCAGTTATGTTATGGCGGCCTAATGGGTGAAAAATGCCTTTTGTAGTGAGAGCTGCTTTTACATACAGATGCTCAGTAATTTACAGCAGTGGGCTTGGATGGTACTTTTGAAGGTGCTTAAGTAGGTTGGTTGATTACTGTCCCTTTGTTGTCTGATCCGAGCTGTGTGCTCTTGGACTCAGTGGAGAGAAATAGGACAGGGGAATGGCCTCTGGAGATAACCACCATAGGATGAGATAAAATGCTCTTTACCTGAGTCTTTGTCTCTTAGGTAAAATGGGAACTTTTGAGAAATGTCTCACTTTTATGTTTTCTGAATTAAATGAATGTCTGAGATTGGACAGGTTGACCCCACTCTGTGCCATGTGTGTAGCAGCTTTTGCAGTCCATGTTCTCTATGGGATATATATAGTAGGAGTGAAGATGCCTTTGGAAGTGAATGTATAAGAGTGAGTGACATGTAAAACCCCTTCCCATCATGGAAGGGAAACATCCATTTTCTTGAAAAAACCCTCATAAGTGTTTTTGCATGTACCAAGAGGTGAATGTGCTTGCTGTCAGTTAAGATTCTCTGCACTCTTATATGAAGTATGTGAACTTATATGTGACAGTTTTTCTCAATCAAATCCCTCAGAAGTTTTGCAGGAATAAATCTATCAGTGTGAAAAGCAGTCAGTGCCTTGTGTCTCCTCTCTGTGCTTCAGCAGTAAGCACTGGGCTCTTTCCTGTTCAGGTAGATAATACATCTGTAGAGAATGCATTTAGTCTGGTTACTGTTTGTCAGGTGAGAATTATAGAGGTACTTTAGCTTTTTGATGATTTTGATAAGGGTTGTAATTAACTGCCTGATGTTCAAACTGTTTTTTTTTTTCAAATGTGTGCTTCTCTGTAAGGTATCCTTTCTCATCAAACCTGTTTGTTTTTTTATTTATTTATTTTTCCCACGTGTGGTGTTGTATTGCTTCTTCCTGTCTGTAAACTCAGCTAGTAGAATTTAGTCTGGTTGTGAATCTTGTGTTTAAATCTCAGCCTATTGTAAATCCAAATATCTTTTCTCTAATTAACACTTGGATTTTTTGAGACAATATCCTGGATATTCCTTCAGCAGCTGCAGTGGACATTCATTCCTGAAGTACGTGAAATTTCAGATTCCTCAGAATTTGTTAAACCGAACTTTCAGTTGCATGGTAATCTCCCATGTAAACACAGAAGGAAGTGGAACTCTCATGTGCTTCTCTGATACTCAAGTTATCCACTGTGCTTTTACTTCAGGATGAGGAGGTGGGAGGGAAGTACGGTGGGGAACTGATGTAATTTATTCCCAGCCACCCAGGAAATACAGAGGTAAAATCTAAACCTCTGAACACAGTAGTTATGTGCTTTAATCAGAAGAGATCTCTTCTTTTGCCTTAGAACTGGCTGGGAGCAGTTTCCATGCTTACCCATACCAAAGAGAGGGAAGACTTTGCACACTGACCCTGTGCTCTCTTAAAAACTGCCCAGAGAAAGGGTCTAAATGTCCTCGGGGTGGCTGGATCTCATTGAGCGAGTTTCATGGTACCCCTACTTGTTTTACTTGTATTTGTGGTGGAATTATGTGCTGGCCTGCAGTTGCTGAGGTTTCTGCCTAACTGTCTTTTGCAGAAAGGCCTGAACTGAATTGCTCACATTTAACTGTATTGCTGTCTGTAACGGAGGTGAGGAAGGTATTAGGTTATTTTACCATAACTAAACAGCAGCTTTAATACCTTTAAAATTGGTATATTGACATTTATGAGCAGATATCACATTACAGTGATAGCTTCAGGGGCCTTCTGCTGCCTATGAGAGCTCTTGGTTGCTTTAGAAAGCAAATAAATAAAATTTTAAAGGTACCCTAACTCAGCTAAGCATGTTAAATCGAAAATGCAAGGTGATGCTATATCCTTAGATTATCCTGTCAACTGCTACTATTTCAGCAGATGAAGTTAATGATGTACTGTTGCAGGAAAAGGAACAAAAGATGCATCATTGAGAACTATGGGGGAGTCTGGGGTATGAGAGCTTGTCTCAACGTCTGTTTGTAGTAGTCCTTGTGCCACAGAGTTGGGATTTGGCAGAGCTGGCATGACTCCAGGCTCCCTTAACTTGTCGCTTTTGCCTGTGTTTCTGGTGTGGTCTTGCGGGGGAAGAAAGAATGTCAGCCTATTAATAGTGACAGTACAGGCTTTCTCATCTTCATCTCTTAAAAATCACTGGAATGCTTTGAATAACAAATAACTGAAAAATATTTTTTTGTTTTTGTTGTTAATCCGAGTATTGTGAAAGGTGTACTTCGCTCTTCTTTTCCTCCGTGTGGATCACACTGAAATTCTGTGATCTGACTTCTCCGTGGGGACTATGGGGAGCGCCGTGCAGCTCCCCCCTGTGTGTTTTCACTCATAGTTAAGTTCTGGGGTGATGGCAAGGGAATGTGGAGAAAATGTTTCGAGTCATGTGAAAGAAATGTTACTTGCTAAATAACTTGAGTGTTGAAAGAAGGAATAGGAAAAGCTTTTCCTAGCCTTTTTGCAATCTTATATGGCAAGGAATGAAAATCTTTAATACTGACCTAATTTTATTTGTGTTTAAGATCAAAGAGCCCTTGTGAATGAGTTGCTTGTCTTGCCTGTCAGTGGCTTTATGGTCTTCTGAATGGCTCGAGGCACTAAATCAGTTCTGAGTAATGCTACCTTTCCTTAGGTTTCATCTGAGGTAATGGAAGAGTGCTCTAGTTTCTTCCTCAGGAATAAAGATATATTCGTTACTGAGAAGACTCCTTTTGGGCTAATTGCTGAGTTTGGAGGTGCCTCCTCATGGACCAAGTGTTGTGGCAGTGCTTGTGCTGGGCTTTGGGAAAGGATGAGAGAAATGGGCAATGAAACCACTGCCATTGACACTGCCACTTTGTTCACTGATCAAGTCCTTGCTGTGATCAGGGATGGCTTCAGTGTCCTCATCTGCTGCTGCTCTGCACATCTAAGCTCGTTGTCAACAGAAGTATGTAATCAGTGTGTGCTGGTGTTGTAAGAAAGCATGTTTTGTATACATACGCTATGGTTTCACTGGGCTGTATGAGAAAGGGGAAAGTTTTATTTTGTGCTCCCCATCAGAAGGATTTCCTATTGCAGAAAGGCGAAGGGAAGGTTAGGCAGACAGATGGAACACCCTGGGTGGTATCTGGTTGCTTTCTTCCTGCAGGGAGAGGTATCCTGCTGGCTTACATGATTCAAGGCTGTGCTGAAAGCACTGAGTCTTGGAGATACCTGGGATTGCTGGAGAATCTCTTGACCCAGTAGCATCATAATATGGATTTTAATCTTTCTCTGTAACTCAGGAGAAGATGGGAAAAAGAAATGTGAACAGCATTTCAGATCTATAAAGATGGTGTCAAAGTAGTTTATAGATCCTTGTGGTTTTGGAAACAAAGCCATTAGACTTGGGTATTAAAGTGTTTTGTTACTGCTAAAATCTGTTCACCCTGTAGGATTCCTGCGCGTAGGAAAAGAGGAGATTCTTCTTAAGAATCCCAAATCCTCTTCCTTCTTTAAGATTTCTTTTTGTGGGTGCCATTGTCTCAGCTTTTGGCTGTTGTGAAATGGCAGATGTAGGTGAAAACCCACTGAAGAGGGTGTGGGTGGTACGGTACCTCTGGGTAGTTCTGGTAGTTGTGTCTGCTGAGCCTTGACTGCTTGTGGATCTTTGTCAGTGGTGGTGAATGCTGCTGACTTGGCAGTGCCTCTTCTCACCTCCTCTGCTCAGAGATGGTGCTCATTTGTGGGAGTGAGAGATGCTCAATAAATGGGGAGTATCACAAAGCCACTTGTGTTGCTGAAATTTACCAAAACCTTTTGTCAAGGTTGGCTGAAAAGTTTGGGTTATGTTTTTCTTGCAGGAGCTCTTGGTTTAAAGCTCCATTAATTGCGTGTCAGTTATCGTATGTGTTATGATAATAACCAAGAGTGGAAAAGATTTATTTCAGTAAACATTTCACCTAGTAAAATTTTAATAGCTTGTCCATCTTCAGAGACCATTCCTTTTTCTCTTGTGCAGATTGTGCACCCAGCAGCAGTTCAGAGTGTTTCCCAGAGAGATGTGTTTATAACCTGACCTTGAGATGCTGTTCCTTCCAAGACACGGACAGGGTTGTTCCAAAGATGCTCAGTCCCGAGTTTCTTTGCAAGGCAGAGATCGGGTTTGTTGCCTCTGCTGTGCCAGATTTTGTGGGTTTCTTTTAATAGTGACTATGGGCAGCTTTGAAAGACGACAAAAACAACATGCTGAAATGACTAGGGACTTGCGTCTGAATCACAGCCGTCAGCAAAACCACCTCGTTTTGGGAACGGTTCTGCGTGACACCAGAAAGTCTTGTGAGCACCCGAGCCAAACTTCTCTTCAACAAATACGGGACTTCATGGTTTGAATGTTTTGAGGGAAACGTTTTGAACATCTTTGCTGTCTTAGGCCAGCAGGAATGCAAACCTTAAGGGATTATGAAACCACCTGTATGCTCATGACTTAAGAGATGTAAAAGTCATTTGTGAGATAAAGAAGCGTGGTGGAATAAGTGCATGATAGAAACCACCCCTGTGCAGAGTTGAGGTGTATATTGGTGTGGCTTACTTTTTTTTTTGTAAAGCTAGAAGTACTTTGACTCTCCAGGAACAGACCCTGGTCTGCTGAAGTCAAAGGAACTAAAACTGAGTGTTAGCCTGGCTCTGGACCTTGTGGTTAGAGCTGTGTGGGCAAAGGCTGGCACATTTTTGGTTTAAGACAATGTTCACTTCAGACTTGAGAGAAAGAGGTATTCTTTCTAGAAATAACACTTTACGGAAGTGCCTCAGGTCCTTAACTTCGTTGACTTATTCTTTAATCTTTTCTTGTATGATGACTTTTGTAATTTTACCCTTTTTCTTAGCGGTGGCAGGTTTCTCTCCCTTTGTGTGGTTTGTTTTGTCCTTGCTGTCTTCCTTCATACTCATCTGATGTGGGTGAATTCCTCCTGCTAGTCTCCCTTCCTCTAAACTATACCCATCGTCTTTTGCATTTCTTCCTCTAGGCTTGTCTGCCTCTTTTTTTTTTTTTTGTCTAAAAGTAACTAAGAAATAGAAAGTATATGGTTAAATCCACATGACCTCTGGTATATTGGCTGTGGTTCTGCCAGGATGAATGCATTATATTTGTTTTTACTTTAATGTATTGTTCCACATGCATTCTGTACCTTTATTAGTTGGGGTTTTTTTCTTCCTTTGGTTTTTTTGTTTTTTTTTTTTTTTGTCCCTTTTTACCCTGGCTTTCTGAAGAAATGAAGCTTTGTCCATTTCATTCTGTCCTCAACACTTTTTCAACCTCAGGGCTGACTTCAGCTGTGTTTTGATTTGGTTTATGGTCTGAAATCCTTACAAGTTTCATGAAAAAATAGATGACTAGGTAGATGGGAGTGACAGTCTGTTTGCTTTTCTCCTCCCCCTGCTTCTCAGTGAAACCCCCTCATTACTGGTCATTGGGAAAATGTGTGCCCAAGCTTGCTGACCTGTCTTCTGCTCCAGTGGGGTATTTTTTTCCCCCCTGATCTTTCAGAGAAAAAGTGTGGTACTATTTTCTGAAGTTTGGGTGTTCCCCATTAGTCAGAGGAGCTCTGAGGGGGGCGGGAATGCTCTCTCTCAGGGCTTCTGTCTCCACTGGGATTGAAGATGTGAGATTTGGATATGCTCCCTAAAGTTCTTTGAAAGTCTTTGTCTAGACAAGGCATGCTGCCCTTGACACATGCTAGGTTGGTGTGGTTTAAAACCTCGGTACTTAGTGCGTGCTAACCTCGGGAGGTAAATCCAGGGCTAGACAAGCCCCCTAAGGAGGTGGTGGACAAGGTGGGGATTTCTTTGCATTTGTTGGGACTTAAGCTGGTGCCTGAATGCAAAACTAGTAGTAAACAGTCATAAACCCTGGATGCTTTTTCTCTTGTCAGCTCCTGTCTGAATAGGGGCTTTTTCATGACACATGCTTGTTTGCTCATGTTTTTCTTTTAAGGAAAGCAGTTAAACTAGGCAATAACCACCAGTAATTCAGTGCTCTGTTAAGCACGTAATAAACCCAGCCCCAGGTCTCTCGGTCTGGAGCCATTAGAGACTGCCACCCTTTGTTTCTCTCTTGCTGGGGAGGAGGGAAGAAATGGGGCACAACCGGCTTTTGGTGTGGGAAGGACAAAAGGGCACCAAACAGGGGAGAGGTGGGATGGTGCAGTGCTCCCAGGACAGGCACCACCATCCTGCCTGGAGAGTGCAGGGTCAACCCCCAGCCTGTGCTCTCTGCCTGCGATGGCAAAACATTACAAAGTCTGTTTCAGATTTGTTCAAAGAGGAGTTGTAGCCCCTTGTGATTGGCGCCAATTCAAGTATGGGTTTCAGCTCATCCTTCTGATGCAGGCACCTCTCCTTGACTATGAGACTTGCTATCATATTCTGACCTTTGTTTAATCCAGGAGCAGCCCACCTGTGGGCCAGCCAGTGAATGATTCTATTCTGCTCTACTTGCAGTCATTGCTAAAATGACTTAGCCTTCTACTAAGGGATCAAGTGGACTTCATTAGTATTTTTTTTTTTTTTAATAAAACTACTCCATGCAAGTGTTGGTACAGAGTAGAAACAAAGCAAAGGCTTTAACCAATGTGTGGATACATATTTAGGACATATGTATTATAGAGTTCTGAGAAACTCTATGAACTTTGTAAAAACAAAATTGAACTGCCATCTTATCTCTGAACTGCTCCTTTAAGCATGAAACAGCCTCTGAAAATCAGTTTGCTCTTTAACAAAGAGAATGGCTTCATACTCTTTCTCTCTATGATCCTGCAAAAAGCATTTCCAGAGGGTACCTTTCTTATAGTTACGCAGAACAAATTTTAGCAAAGCATTTCATTTTCTTCTCTCTTCAGATTTATGAAAATGAACTCCATCATGACTTTTCAAAGTGTGGGTTTAAGCAGAAACTCTCAAGGCATTTCAATGCTGGTTCTGATGCAGCTGTTAGTTTAAGAAATGTCTTTTTAAACTGGGGGTAGCTGTTAATTTTATTCAGGAGAGGAAAATGCGGTGTTGAGCCGGATAAACTGCGGTTTAGCTGATACTTATTTTGAGATTGGGTGTGGAAGGTAAAAAGACATTGTATCAGAAACATGAAAGAAGAAAGACTGATTTAAATTTTGTTACAACAAATTTTTAACAACCTTTGCTAAAATTTCTCCTTCTGCAACATAAATTCCCAGGACTGCTATCTGGGAGAGCACCCTGACATCCTGCTTTGACTTCTTTATTGCAACATTTCTGCCTCTTCAAAATGCATTGCGAATTTTAGATGCTCAGCGCAGTTCACTGTAGGACATGTAATACACATTAACTTTTGTTTCTTGGTCCTCTAGGTGTAAGGAGGTGCCTAGTGGCTCTGTAAATGCTGAATGGCACTGTATAAGACAATAGGTGCTAGGCAGCTGTTAAAGAGGAAGTGGGGGAATCGAGGGAGGAGAGCAGGTTGTCTCTGTGGGTCTGCCTTCAGTAGCTTGGCTTGAACCTTCCACATGGACCGTCACCACATCCTGTCTCTGCCTCTGTGGGTTAGGCCATGCAATTGTCCCCCTGAGACTGTGCGGGCATCATGGCCTTAAGAAATGGTCCACTTAATTTGTCTAGATGATAATAGCTTTTGATGGGGGAAGCTTTAAATGTGGAGTTACTGCCTTTGGAGCCTGGAGCTTAGTCACAGGTTTCCTTGCTGGTTGTGCTTCTCTTCCACAGATGTGTTTGGGTGATGCCCTCCATGCACAGGAGTGATGCTCTCCCCTTGGGAGCCATTCACCCCTTTGCTTTGATTCAGACTCTGCTGCCCAGGAACTGCTTTTCCTGTCCTTCCTGGGTGCAGAGTGGATGGGAGAGCAGGAACATGCAGCAGGCTTATTATGCTCAGTTTCCCAGCCTGCTAGGTTTACCAGATGAACTAAAATTAGTTAGCTATTCAGAGTTTTTTCACCTCATGGATTAATTGAGAAGTGTCTAACGGTGTCTATGTCATTGTGCCATACAGTGAGCAGTGGAGGATGAAGAAACTGCTGTAGGTCTCATCTCCAGCAATGCTGATTGCCCCTGTATCCTGGATTCAGTCTTTCAGGTGCTGGATAGTAATGCAGTGGTCTCTCGGGTAGCAGCAGGCAACAAATTATAGAGGCCAAATCTCTTTCAGTTGGATATCTGCTTTTGAATGTACTCACATAATCTTTTTTTACCCCCCATGAAAACCATAATTGCGTCTATTTTTTAAGATNCCCCCCCCATCCTGATCTCCCCTTGATCTCCAAGGAGGTGACAGTTGTGGAAGGATTGAGCCAAGTCTGTTTTTTTAGGTATTAGGAGGTACTTAAAGCAGTTTCTGCTGAGACCACCATCTGGACAAAGATTCATTTACTGAGGAGCTGCAGTGGCTCCAGGGGAAGACTGTTCACATGCGGTGTGTGTGGTACCAGCAGGCTAAAAAGGCAGTAAGGGAAGATACAGGCAGCTGTATGGTTACTTTAGGACACTGTGTTTCTTGAAGTTTTTACTGGATGAAAAGAAGCAAGTAGTGGTTTCAGACCTCTGTAATGTACCAAGTACATTACAGGGTAGGCAAAGGACTCCAATCATTGTTAATTGCTCCTATATGGCAAATTCAGTAATAATATAGGTGCTTAACTATTTGGGAATCACTTTTTCCTTCCAATAATCTGTACCCATCCCATACAGGAATTGCTAAAAGCAGCTTAGGTTCTTTGGAAGAGTTTAAATTGCAGTGAATTTTCAACCTGACCCCTTGAAGTGTTACGCTCTTGCCCTCGGACACAGATTTTGTTAGTCCCACTCTGCTGAATTTAACCGGCTGTGTTTCATGCTCTCTGTGCTGGAATTGATTCAAGATTTAAGCTGTGTGGACACTCCACACATGTCCCACTCTGGGGGCATTGTACTGGTGGGGCTTCACATTTAGGCACCAGAAGGATTAAAGGGCATGCTTTGGAAAGATACTACTTCATCTTGCTGATAAGCAGCACTGAGCACACAGGAAGGAGGGGGGTTAATGCCCCTTTTACCCAGGGTCTGTTTAAAGAAAGGCAGTAGTTTAACTAAAATATACATCCACATTTCATTTCTGTTTAAACTGAAATTACTGAGTAAAGAAATGCATCCTAGGAACAGATGAAGCTGTATGCTGGGACAGGAGCACATTTCTCTCTAGCTTACTTGACAGCAATACGCTCCAGGGTTTTCTGTATTAAATATTTAATAAATCTCTGATAGGCTTGAGTTCTGCGTGGTTTTAATTATGTTTGATTTTTAATTTTAAGTCTGCAGGATTCTGACATCTTTTTTTTCATCATGATCCTTTTTCATCATGAAATGAGCACTTGGGTATAATCGTAGCCACATCCTGGTTGATGGGCAGAGCGATCCCTGTGGAGCTGGCCATAAGGCTGCATTTTCAACTCTGGGAGGTCCAGAAAGTTCTGGTCTTGAAATTTGTTGCTTCAGAAATATTTGGTTAACTTTGATGCATTATCATAAGGTTGGTTTTATTGCTATTTCCTATACTTTATTAAAAATCGGTTATTAAAAGTGCAAACATATGTATTTCCTTTTAATGAACCCTTTCTTTTTCTGCTGTTGGCAATGGTTTACTATAGGACTGTTAGCAGCCAGTGCTCCCAGGATTGGTGGGATGGGCAGCAAGGAGTAGTAGGGAAGTATTTGCTCCTCCTATTTTTTTTTAATGTATTTTATCAAAAAAATATTTAGGATTTTTTGTTGGCTGGCTGGTTTGATTTTGTTTGGTTTGGTTTTTTTTTGAGCTGGAGAGAGGTTATTTCTCCCTGTGCATTCTAGAGCAGGAGTGTGGATCTTCCTCTCTTGTTGAGTTATATTTGGAGCATATTTGCCCCTCTGTGTATTGTAAGTATGTAGGTGCCATTGGCCTCTATGCCCATTTGCTTTCTTCCCCCGACTCCCAGCTGGGTGCAGCCCAGGCTTTTCACCTGCCCCCTGCATTGCATTCCCAGCCTTTGGGTGAACTTGCCTTGTCAAGGAGCAATGAGCACAGGTGATTTCTGCTGAGTAGATGCACCTGCATTTTGTCCCTGTGTAATTTATGTCAGCCAGTGTGGTGGTGTTCTCAAAACACTGAATGGAGAGGAAGGAGGTCAAGGGGAAAAGAACCCAACTTACCAGCCTTGAGCAGTTGCTTGTAACTGTTTCAGGCAGCAGATTCTTGCTACTTCTTTGTCACTCATGCTCTTGGGGCCTGCAGACTCTGGACTGCAGTGGATAAGAAAAAAAATCATAAATCCTCTCCAGAGAGAACTTGATTTGCTTATTCACAGTACAGATATCTTTCCTAGCAAGAGCACAGTTCTTTTTTTAAGGGAAAACTGCTGATTCGGTGTGAGCAATTGTGTTATTTTGTTGCGGGTAATGAATACATTCCTGTGCAAAGCAGGACTGTTAAAAAATTCTTTCACCCAGCTAGGGGTGCAGGCTGGTGTTTGGTAATCTTTCCCCGTTTCTCCTTATTTTGACCAGCTCTTTGTAGCTGGTCAACATATATTATCAATATATATTTTACAGCTAGTTGTCTTTTGAGAGACCCTTTCTGGAGATGTTTTCTGTGACTTAATTTTTTCTCCCCCCTCCCCTAATGGTATTTTCTTGGTCTCTCAGTTTGCATTTTCCATCCTTCGGAATATTTAATACTTGAGACATTAATCTTTCTTCAGTCTGTTTTCCATAAGGTTATAGGTATGTAAGAAATGCTGGAGACAGCTAAAACAAAAGACCTTCCCAGACAAGAAATATAATACAAGCCACCTGACTAGCTTGGTCTTGTCCAGCTGCCCGCTAGCAACCCTCCTTTTCCCTCAGCCTCGGGGCCTCTGTGAAGTCTCTCCTCTCCAGATTTGCCAAGTGCTTGGTTGGTTGCCTGTTAATCACCAGTAATAAAGAGCATGTTTGAGATCAGGGGGGTGTCTATGGATACGTGTCAAGACTATATGTCTCCTCAGTCTCTGCAGCTTTTTCCAGCAGTGAGTGTGGATGGAGTGACTCACACCCCCAAAGTGCAGCTGAGCGAGCAGTTCGCCTGTGGGTACAGGCTTGGCCTTTTCCCTCTTCCCCCTGCTTTGTGCAGAGACGGGTGTAGGGCAGATCCTCATTTTTCAGGAGAAATCAGGGAGATTATGTTGTGTATGGCTGGGGAGAAGATGTGTTAGGCACACCATTAGTGAAACTTCTGCTGAGGGGCTGCAGCTCACCCTGCTCCTTACTCTGAGACCAGATGTGTTTTAACGGGGTTCTACTACTATGGACAGCTATGGAAAGCTGCTCTCAGCATGGATATGGGTCATAGGGTCATGGTCACATAACTGATGAGGGTCTATCTGTCAGGCCTCGTGTTAGCCATGGATGACCCTCTGGCTGACTGCAGGTTTGAAAGCTTTAAGCTCAGGTGGGAGAGCCTGTTGGTGCTGTCTTCATCCATCACCTGCCTCTGCTGATGCTTTTCAGCACCTTAGTGTTGCCCAATGCCAGTCCAGCTCCTGGTCAATTCCTCTCTGTTACACGAGGCATTTGCTGACAAAACAAAGATCTGGGTCATTGCTCCTAAAATAGATTCAGCATTAGGCAAATTGCTCAAGCAAGCTCTCCTTTCCTCTGAGAAGGCAATGTCAACTCAACCTCATAAGGATACCCCTAAGAAGCACAGATCCTACCACAGAGGCCCTGTCAATTTTGCACACTTGCCTAATACACTTTCAAAATACAATGTTTGCTCAACATTTGACTTGTGCTTTATGGAGTAAGGGTTTTTTCTTTACATTAATGCAGATAAATGCAGCAATATGAATTGTTTTGGGTTTTTTTGTTTAGTTCGGGTTTTTTTGTTTTGTGCGGGTTTTTTTGATGGTAGTCCTGCAAATTATTTCTTTCTTTGTGCTTTCATGCCTGGAAGTGTGATTGGCACGTTTAACTTTAATCTGTAACAGCTATAATAAATGATAACTGTATAAGGTGATTGTTGCCTTTTGCTTATAGGCAGAGTCTGGTGGTGCCACTTTCATCTTGATAACAGTAATCCTGTAACTACTTTGAACACGCTGTGCCAAGTTCACGTGTGGGTGCACAACCAGTCAAGGTTTAATTACTCATGAAATTAATTTTTAAGGTCACAGCCAGGCTTCTGTGGACTGTGATCCTGAGTTTATAGGACAATTTGCTGTACCACATGCCCTGCTCCTGGAGTTCTGTGGGCTTCCTGAGCCTGGGCTGCAAAACATGCTGCCTGGCAGTTTCTTCTGCTTGTGCAAGGGATTTCTTCCACTTTGAAGAGGAGTATTGTTGCTGGGATTAGGACTGGAAAACACTGATCTGAAAAGGGGAACTGGAAAGCAGGACATTGGTTCTTTTTGCTCATCAGAGTTCACCCCTCTGTGTCAAGTGACATTAATGTGGGCATGGAAAGCATAGTAGCCATTGGTTTGATGAACTGTGAAGTCTAGGTGGAATTTCCCAACTGAAGAGCAGTGGTGTGAGTGCTCATCAAATACAGGGAATGCTAACAATTCTGTAGTTTCTTAGCAGGAACACTTGGCTAGTAGGGAGTTGGGATGCAAGCTCTTCTTTTGGGATGTGATCTTTTATCTTCTTCCTGCTACTCCATTTACTGTGATGTAGCAGTCTTGATAGATTTGATCCTGCTCTCTTTCTGAAACTTAAATACTTGCATGAATAAAGTCTGATTGGTTTGGGAAGGAGGTGATACAGTGCATATGGCGTTATGTGATACATCGTCATGTGGAGTGTCTCCTAAAAAGTTCTGTGTCTGCACATCTAAGAATGTTGAGATACTGTTCAGGCGAAGAGAGGATCGTGGGTTGGTTGTTACTGACAGTTCTTCCACTTGGAAGAGGAGATGTGGGGTTGCTATTACCTATTTCAGCCCCCTCCCAACAGTGTATTTTCAGGAAAAGCAGAGTGCCTCAGTACTGCTGAGGGGTGAGAGGGGAGGGCAGGCTGACACCAGGAGTGGCTGGTAGGTACCAGTTTTACCCCCAGTGGTGGACTCAGGAACAGAGGGAGTCAAATACTTCTGTAGAAACTGTCCTTGATGGGAGCAGAAAGCTCCCTCCCTTATCAGGGCTGTAGAGCCCAGTGGTTTGTAAATCCAAACTAGCTTTGTCGTGTCAGCTAAGAACTGTTCTTCTCACAGTCTAGGGGAAAAATCAAGGATCACCGTGGTAACTGTTAATGAGGCTTCCTTACTTTCCCTGTGTTGGAATGTTACTTGGTTTCCTTTTTCCTTAAGGAGGAAGCTGAAATACCGGTCAGTGATTTTAAACAGCCTGCTCCAAAGGACCTTGTCACTTCTGAAACTAACGCCTTTATTTTGCAGCGCTGCATTGAGGTTAATCCTGACCTGGAGCCTAGCATTTACCTTTTCATTTGGATTCTTCCCACTCCCAAATCACAGATCTAATCAATCTAAACAGAAATGAAAGATGGCAGACTGGGACAGGGCTTTGTAACTGGTTTTCCTAAAGAGGTTGATGCTTGTCCTGGTGGAGCCTTTTTCGGTGATGCTGTGGGAGCAGAAAATACTTGTTTGCCCCAAATCATTAAGTCAGGAAGATGGACTGAAGGACAGGCAAAAATTGTTTCAGGTGGTTGTCACTCTTTTTGTTTCATCTGCTCTGAAGTTTTGCTGTACTGAGCCCAGTCCTAAAGCTGAGTGACCTTCAGCTGCTGTTGCATCTTCATTTGGGAGCTGAGCTCTGGGCTTGATTTTATGCTTTAACATTTTATTCAGAAAGGTGAGGACTGGGACAGAGAACCGTTTGCTGGCACATGGATGTACTTATCATATCAGACCTAGAGTCATTCATGTGATGGTATTGTGATGCACAGAGCGGAATTTTTCAGCAGAGTGATGCTGTGCTGCTGTACACTTAAGATTCTTGTTGTATCTTAAAAAAACAATTACCTGTCTTTCCGTCTTGCAGAAATTACAGAAATGACCCCAGAAATGGTTGTGTTGTTTTTTATTTTCTTTTTTTCCTAGGGGTGGCATATTCACATGGGTTGGAAGAATAGCAAAAAGCAAAGAGAAGCTTGCTGGAATGGTCTTGGGGCTTGTGCTCTCCTTTTAGGTATTTTTCTCTTTGCTGAAAATGAGCTAAATCTTAGCCAGGGTTTGAATGTTGAAATCACATGAGGTGCTAATTTTGACTCAAGAGGTAATACAACAAAAGGAAGATGAAGAGAAGGGTGGATGTAATGCAGAGATGTTGAATTAGTGTGTTAAAGCCACATGCAGAATATTCCTATTCAGGCATTTCATGCAGCTTCTAAGAGCTCTCACTACCATGTTGTTGCTTGGTCTCCTCTGTGTCACTGCCATGAATTTTTCAGTGTATGAGAGAACTGTGTGTGTACTGCACATCAGAATAATATAAATCATGCATGTTAATGTACAAAAGGGATAATGCTAACTGCTCTGTCAGGCTGATGGTGTCTTTATAATCAGGACTTCTAAATCAATGTCCTCCCCTCAAAGAATGGAGCTATGACAGCTGTCCCTTGGACATTTGTCTGTATGTATTCATTTTTTGTTCCTGTATCAGTCATTAGCTTTATGCAAGGCTTGATCAGGTTGATAAAAGACAAAAAAGGATCCATCTAACACAGCTTACAGTGAAAGTGGCACAGTAAGTTCCTCCTGCATGAACAGCAGTCCCCTGATGTATCAAGGAGACCTGATTATACAACAGGACTAATCAGCTCTGGATGCTGCCATGAATTATGGGTTGGCTTAAGTGCTGTGATACACATTGCTGCCTTAAATTATGTCAGAATCAAAACAGAAAACCAGAGCAGAAAGCCCAAATGTCGACAAGGCTTATCTTCTTTAGGTCTCTACCAGGGTTAAGGAAGAGGTTTCTTAATGTTATTATAAAGTGTCTCTTCTTTCCAGGCTAGCAAAAATAAACCAGGTTATATTGGAGCTTTACTGCATAATGTTACACAACCATGCTTATTTAAATGTAGCTATTTTTGTAATATGCATTGTCCCTTAATGGGACTCATGGATAAAGTGCGTTGACCCACTGAAACAGCTTAATATAGAGGTACAACATTTATAGAAGTTACAGTGAACCCAGCATGTTTGCACTTAAAGCAGAAAAAAAGGTGGAAGATAATGAATGTGTTAAAGAAATAATATCTGCCTGGTGTAACTATATGCCTTTTTCATCCTATGGCAAGAAAACGAATTGTTCCCCCCCGCTTCCTTTCTTTGTATGTTTTCCATTTTTATTTTGCTGTTTACAGTGGTGTAATTTTGGCACCTTATGCGCACAGCCTCCACAGTTTTTTTTTAATTTCAGATACCTACAATTAATGTCTAAGGCTTACCTATTTACTCAGACTTAGTTGTATCTGTGGTTGAGAGATGAATAGGTGCTTCCAGGTGATTCATCTGACCTGTCTTAGACCCTGATGAAAAGGTGACTTGCTGAAACTAGCAGTTAGGTGCCCTGGATTGCGACAGATGTGTTCCCTCTCTCCACTTGCATAGTATCCCCAGCTCAGGTCACTTTATGAAGAGGATGAGGACGGTGGCATTGGTCTATCCCTGGTAATTTCTAAACCAGGTCCACAGCTGTTAGGTGAGTTTTGGGGGTAAGTGTGCTTGGGAGGTGGTGATTCACACCAAGGGGCTTTCAGCACGATGCTGGCCGTGGAGAACTCAGCTGTTTCTTAGATATGCAAATCCACTCCCTCTGATTTGGCTGGGAGAACTGGGTGTCTGTGTCTCCTCATGATGGGATTGTTTGTTTGTTTATCTGTATAGGATTTTCAACATTACAAATTCTGAGTATAATTACAATAATAGATGGCATGGTTATTTCATAAACATGTGTCCTCTGCTGTGATCAGCTACTGCATTCAGGAGCCTATGTGCCCATCTACAGCCTTGTACCCTCTTGCCGTGTCTGTATTCTGGTTGTTCCAGGTTTCCCATCCTCAAGAGCAGCAGCAGTTTCCAGGCATTAAGAAAAAAATAATAAAAGGAATGCTGTGAACATTTTTGGGGTTATCCTGTCCAGAGGCTGGAGTTGGACTCTGTGGTTCCCATGGGTCATTTCCAGCTCAGGATATTCTGTTTCTGTGATTGTAACATGATTTAGGAAGGAGGAAGTTATTAATGGCTTGGTAAGAAGCAGCACTCTGTTGCTTTATTTTTGTGCAGGCTGGGAGTAGTGAGTGACACAGCACCTGTGACGTGCAAGGTGTGTCTGTGGAGGAAAGCTGGCACCTACCTTGCAAATAATTACAGTCTAAGCAAGCTTGGAAAAGGGGTGGAGTGCAGGGAATAATTCAATCTGTGAAGGATTTGCTGTACAATGAGGTCGGCTTCTCTTGGTTCTCATTCAATTTTTGTCCTAGGGTTTTACCCTTGGAGGGTTCAAGTGGCAGAATGGGGGGATACTACTCATATGCTTCTCTTTGGAGGGGACTCTCAAAATTTGGTTCCCTAAATTTAAACTTGGGTGTTTCTCCAGCTTTTCTTTCAGCAGACATGTCAGCTGAGAGAGTTCGGCCCTTCCCCACCATCATCTCCTTGGCCGGGCTGGTACAGACCTGGCAGCAGCTGAATTTCATACCCTGTCCAGCTGCACAAAGTGGCTCTAGGTGCCAGAGCAGTGGGGAGGGAGGAGGAAGCAGAGGAAGAGGATGGATTCTTGGCTGTGCTGTTGAAACAGAGCTTGTGGTTGGAGGCTGTCAGTTTGTGTAAGCTGGTTTTAGGGCTTTTTAATACTGGATCAGAAGCATTCTCATCAGATCTGAATCTTTGCTGTGCAAACTCAGCTAGTGCAAATCTGTTAGCATTTATTTATTCACTTTGTTTAAACAGGTTAGCTTCCCACTGATGGAGCTTTGTGCTGGTTTGGGTGTCGTCCTCCTGCAGCCAGTGGAAAGCTGGCAGGGTATCCAAGCTTTGGCCAGTGCAAGAGTAATGTGGCTGGCTGGCTGCTGGCTTCTTGCTGGCATTTTGGGGTGGGGCTGAGCCGGCTTTTCTTGCCCCACGGGTGCCGGCTGGCTGGCTGGCGGGCGCTGGCAGCTCGTGGGGAAAGGTCCAGACAGTCCCCAGCTGGCACCGGCGCACTAGCAAAGCCGTGGCAGGGTGGTGCTTCTTGCTCGGCTCGCCCGGCCCAGGGACAGCCACTACGGCGTGTACCCAGCCGAGAGAGGGTTTCACCCACCTCTGTGAACGTGTTGGGGGCACAATGTGCTGGGCAGGATGTCCTGGCAAGGTGCTCCCTCTGCACATGAGGTCCCCACCACCCTCGCCGGGGTGCCGTGTCAGCTGGAAAAACTGTTAGCTTGGCAGTCAGAGCGCTTGCATAAACATAAAAGGTATTGAAAATGTCAGGCTGGAGCACTGACAGGAGATCCCTCAAGTCTCACCTGTGCTGTGAAGATAACCACCCAGGCTCCTTTCCCGGGAGTACAGCACAGCCTGAGTAATATGGTTCTTAACAGGGCTGAGGAGGAACACCCCACAGCTTGTCTCCATGGAAGGGGGCCGTGAGGCTTGCAGATGCTTTCAGCTTTGTCTTGAACAATTTCAGCTGTATGTTGCTGGTTCTGAGTGAACATCACACAGGGCCTGTTGAAATGAGGCAAAATCCTATTTAGTTGATAGCTTCTCCTGCCTGAAACAGAGATAAAAACCTGTGCCCCTTCTCTTCCCCCCTTCTCCTCCCAGTCCGTGTCTGTGGGACAGAGGATGTACTGGGCATTGCAATACCCAATCCATTCTTTTAGTTTATTGTTTCTTGATGGGAGATTAAATCAAGATGCAAACACCACATTGGAAAATAGATTGACAGAACATTTAGTTTTACCCAGAAGCTGTAGTAAGGGTGTGCAACTTTCTTGCTACGTTTTTCCCTGAAATTGTATTTTGGCTGTGCCCCTTTTATTTGTTTGAACCAAGGGTGCTCCCTCCTTATGTTTACTGTTTTTTCCTTTCAGAAGTCAAACATCTCTCAGGTGTGCAGCTGAGCCTGCTTGGGTGGGTGGGACTGAAGGCAAGAGGAGGACAAGCATATGCAGGAAGAGACATATTCTGGATTCCTGCTGTGGAGATGAGTAATCACTGGTGATTAAGGCAAAACAGGCGAGTTAGGAATATAGAGTTTTGTCTATTCCTTACATCTCTTTTTCCCACTGGAGAGATATGTACGTTTTCGTGATTAAGGTGTAAACACCTGAACCCCAGGGTTGCAGAAAAAGATATAGGCTATATTTTCTTTTGTATTGGACAAAACTTGTGAATTACCTTACTGTTTTTCTCTTTTTACTGTGAACTTCAGAAAGATGATCTATAGCCACATGCCAAATACCAGATAATCTGTGAAAGGGATTATTAGACAGGAGGTGCTTGTGTACTGTCTGGATATGAGGGTATAAACAAATCCTAATTTGTTTCTTTAGGACTAAGTTTGACTATATAATACAGTGGGGAAGACAAGACAGAGCTGGATCCTACTCACATAGTTGCCCGGCCTGGCAGTTGTAAAGGTTTTGTGTGTGAGGCCATGAACAATGGCTTGGAATGTGATGCTATTGATTTTCTTTTTTCCCTGCAGTGTTTCATAAATGCTGTGCAGTTTAACTTCGCTTTTAACCTTGTATGCAGTTTGGAGTGTGAGGCTTCTCACCCGGTGTCAGATGGCTCACTCAGTGGAAAAAATGCCAGCCACCCTACAGCTCCAATCCCATCAGCACGTGGAAACATGCCTGTTCTGCTGTCCGATTCCCAGCAAGAGCGCCTGGGTGGTGGCAGCCCTCTGGGGTGGTCCCTGGGAGGTTCTGCACAGCTCACGGAGAGAAGCATGAGTGCTGGAGGCTCCATACTGCCTGGAGCCTCAGGCTTCAGTCTTAGTTGCCTTTGTTTCCTGCCTGGATTGCTGTAGCATCTGTTTGGGTCTAACAGGGCTGTATAGTACTGTGTAACTCTGCATGCAGAGTTTTATACTGCACGTGGTACTCAGCACTTGCTGTAGAGCACTCTGAAAAGAAATCTTACAGCTAACTGGAACTTGTTTTTAACCAGTCACCGTTTCACTGAATATTGCATTGCATAGTCATTAAAAAAACCCCCGAAACATAATCCACTTCAGTGGGGGAGCTTTATACTTTCTCCATGTTTTTATTATGTTCCCATTTTCCTGGATATGCAGGTGTCTCATTTACATTCCTAGAAACACAGCCTTCGTGTTTCCTTTAAAGTCAAGGTTTCTGATCTGTTGTACTTACTTAGCTTAAGGCATCCTTGGCATCGCTCAGGAACACCTTTGAGAGGGGATTGTTTCACAACACAGTACCTGCAGGTGGTGATGTTATGGCAACACGAGCAAAAGAAAAATGATTAGAAGCACTGCAGTGTGAGTTGGGTTCCTCCTGTGCTGTGTCACCCAAAGATGCATCTTCTTGTGTGTTTTCTGTCACAGCATTTGTGCCTGTGCGTTGTGGTGTGCCTCTCATCCAGACAGCCCTTTGTACAGGTTATTGTGCAGTTTTGGCTCCCAGTTGCACAGATCTGGATTTGGGTAGTGTTACACTTGCCTATCTGACTTATTTACTGCTGTTTCACACGGTGGATCAGTAAATACTGTTGAAAGACATGCTTGATATAGCAGTATTAGGAGAAATGCCAAAGCTGATCTTGTCTGTAGGTGGAGTGACTGACTACCCCTCATAAATAAGATGATTAACACACATGCACACACCAGAAAAAACCCAACTGAAAAAAAAAAAAAAAAGGCCTTGAAATGTTCACTTTTTCCTTTAGACATCACTCTTGACTTGCTCGGGGCGATGACCCTGTTTCGTGAGTCTCAGATGAGTGACTCAGGAGTGCTGATGACAAAACATCTGCTTGGATTTTCTGGTTTTGAGAGGAGATCCCATTTCTGCTTCTCTGCGCCTTGCCTGCTTAGCCATGTGGCAGCTGGAGACATTGTGTCTGTCTGCACTAGTTAATGCTCTGAGGTCACCCCAGAAATGAATTATATGCTGGACAAACACTGGAAATGTAAACATAGTTTTTATTTCCTGGAGTAGCCTCTTCAAACTTCAGTGAAACAGAAAAGGGTCTGCAGGCTCTCACAGAGTTTGTACAGGGAAGACTTTGCTGGTAGGATCAGCAAAGATGAAAAGGTGGTTACCCATAGCTGGTTGAAATAAATGTGTTGGCTAAAGTTAATGGCTGGAAGTTTCCTTTGCTGTTTTTGTTAATAACGTCCCCCAGTGTGGCACTGGAAGACCTTTTAAAGAAAAGTTTTGGGTTGCTGAATCCTCAACAAATCTTAAACTGGAAGTATCTCAGAATAGTACAGCTCAAAGTGCTGTGTGTGTGTGGGAAGTTAAGACATGGGACCTGTGTGCTCTGCCACTGGACCCCACATGAAACAAAACTAAAAAATACCTCACAATGTGTAATTTTGTATTTTTGTGTTTACACCTTTAAGTGTAAACTTTATACCTCTGCTCAAACCCAAGTTATCAATGAAAGTGTATAATTGCAAGATTTGCTAAAACATTGTGATATTGAATGCAGCTTTTCATATTGAACACTTTTGGAAACCAAATTCTGTTATTTTATGATGGAATGATTTTAAACAAGGGCAAATGCNCTCCCTCTCCCTCTCCTCTCTCTTTTCTTGGCAGAGGGGGTACTATTTAAAAAAAATTAGCACTTTGGTAAGTTGATTGCAGCTGTTAGGATCTTGGTATGTTGCTCCTGTGCTTCCAGACAGTGTAGCTATGATGTAGCCATTGCGCTTGAATTCTTCTCATTTTGATAGCACTTGCAGTTTAGCTGCTGGGATTTGTTGGAGTGCAGAAATCCCTACGGTGGGGAGGCATGCACATGGGTTCTCTGCTGAGAAATCATTCGATTGACACCCCCCTCCCCCCACGGAAAAGTACAAGCATGTGCATGTACTTTTGAAAGCTATTTATTTGCCTTGCAGAGGGTCAACTGTAAAACCCTCTCTGAAAATATGCTCCCTGAAAGCCTCCTGAAGAATGGTGGGCTCGAGCCAGAAAGGTCTTGTTTTACAGCCCCGCTGTCATCAAAGAAATCTAAGTGTAGAAAAAAATACAGCTTAAATACCTCAGATATTTATTTTGTCCTCCTTACACAAGCCCTCTCTCCCTCCCTGGGCTGGGAGGTCAGGGCATGTGTGTGTGTGGCTGTGCTTTCAGAGGGAACCCTGCTGCACAGGCACTTGTGGGCCTGCTCTAGTCCCCTTATTGTTTTGACAACTAATCTTTCACGCATTTATAATTCAGAACACTAATAAATACACCTATCTCTCCCCAGATTCTCAGGAATTTCTGCAGTCTCCTGCTTGATTATGTATCTCCAAGCTTGCACAAATAAGTTCTTTGGTGTCATCCTGCCAAATGAAACCTTGAAGGGTTGTGTTTGACCTTGGTTTGTGCCGTGACTGTACCTTACCCACTTGTCCTGAAGACAGAAAAGAATGTTGACATTCACAATGTGAAAATAAGTCTTTGAAGATAGGTTTTGGTCTGTGAGCACCTCTTGTTTGTGTGTTGAGGGCCTGTATTGTAGCCTTCACAATACTACTCTGTGTAATCCAAAAGCCCTTAATAGGAGGCATTTTGAATTGGAAGTTAAAACCAGAAAACAAACCAGAAGTAAAACTCCTGCACTCCTATTGCTTGTATTCCTTTCCTCTTCTTAAATTCAGTATGAATTTTTCATCTTTTATGTTTTTGCATATCCTCACAGCAAATGGTACGTTTGCTAGGCCACTAGAAAGCTCAAACTGCTGCCTAGCCCTTGCTGCCATGGCAGGCCTAAATTTGAAAGAAAATCTGAGCATTTCTTTAGGCTGCCAAGAAGAATTGGAAGAACTTGTTTCATGTTAGAGCTCCCACTTTCATTCTTAATTGTGGAAATTAATGGAAAACTCTTTTTGACTACCTGGTGTATTCGCCTGAGTGCCTTTCTTGTCACTGATGGATGGAGGGACAGGCTTGTAGTTCTGGGTTACAATGGGCCAGGGAACGCTGCTTCCCAGAACAGGACATCTGATGACAGGACAGGAATGAAGGCTTATATACCTACTTTCAATTGCATGTGTGTGCATCTGCTTCAGGAAACTTCAAGATGGAAAAAGTGTAAAATTCAAGGATACCTTGTTGGTAGCTTTGTTCATACATGATCCTATGTGTGGATCCTCTCTTTTCATTCTCTCTATTGTTGAAAAAGTGTAAGCCTTTATTTTAGGCCTTTCCCTTTCCATTAGGACCTCCTAAGGTAGTAAGGAGTGATGTGTTGAGTTTGGAGTGGACCAGGTTTGTTTGCCTGAGGCCAAATAGGAAACTGTGCAGTGGGCTCTAGAGAAATAATCTCTTGCAAAGAAAATAGTTCTTCAAAGGGTGGTGGTGCCATTTCCCAAAGAGGAGCTTGCATGAGATGAGGACATCCATACCACTGAGGTGGTGTGGTGTCTCTCTGGTCCTGTCTCTGTGTCCTGAGAGAAGTGCGCCTGTGGGAATGGGCTCCTACTGATGGAGATGTGACCGTGTGTCACAAAATTCTCCACCTACCACTGCAAAATTTCTCCTGGAGTTTTGCCATAAAGACTAACAGAAACCAGAAGCATTTGGCATTGGGTCAAAATGCTGAGATTATTATTCTCCTAGTTGCTGTGCTTTTATATTTTTAAAACCAAGATGAGATTGGTAGCAGTCTCTAGTATGTGTTCCCTTTATTTTGAGGTACTTCCAATGGTACTGTGTCCTATTGCTAGGACTGTTTCAGACCATCAGGATTTTGTCAGTTCCAGAGAAGTCTATAGAAGAACAATTCGCGGTATCAGTTTCTGCACTGAGAGTTCACTGACATTCTATGATACATGCAAAGAAAGACTAGATCTGTTTTTGATCTGATTAGCTTGTTTATAGCTTGAGGTAGAAGAGCTGAAAGCTGAAAGTCACTTTGCCATCCTTTGTTTTCTCTGACTGTTGCTTTTTCTTGGAGTTTTTCTCCTCCTTGGGTAGTCTTTTCCCACCCAATTTAAAAGGGACTGTGCAGTATTTGTAGAAAATCTTATGTTGACAGGCAGTAATATATTTAAACAACTTTCCTTGAAACCTTTCTGTCATGGTTGGACTGTCTGGCAGGCTGATTGTATTGTGCAGAGCAAGGGCATGGAGTCAGGTTTCATGTTTCGGTTAATTTGCAGGTCATTTGGAGCTCAGGGTATTGCAGGGAGAAGGCAGGAGAGCTGTGTGAAAAACATGGGGTTTATCACTTGCCTCTGTCTAGGTTGTTTTTTAAAAAAAAAAAAACAAACAAACCAAAAAACCCTCAACTTGTTCAGAGGAATTAGTTTTCCTGCCTTTCCAGTTCATGCCCTAAAAATCACTGAACTTTCAATGAAGAGGTAAACTTGAAGTCAACCAGTTGGCTTTCTTGTTTGTGTTGTTTGGTTTGAAGGAAAGTTTTCTAAGGCTTAAGAGGGGAAAGTCTAACCAACCTTCAGCAGTGATACTTTAGCTCTTCACTGGTGGCCTTTGCCTGGTGGTGTCCTCCTTGAAGGTAGTGTCCTGATGGGACTGAGGCCTTGGCAGTGCTCCTTAAGATGAGGAAAACTCTGTGTAGGGCTATGTCTGTCCTGTAGTTTTTATAGTCTCTGCTCTAGCTCTGTTCTGCAAATAGTAAATGAGAAATGTGATTCGTGATGGTGTGGGAGGTCAAAGATGGCACCAGCTAATATCTGTTCAGAATACAGATCACCCAGCTCCTGAGGCATATACGCCTTCAATCACCTTGTGTTTTTGCTTATTCTTCTTTTCACTCTGGAAGGGAAAGTAAGGCACAAAAAGTAAAAATCATGTAAAATTAGAGTTGTTAGTCAGGAGAGGTTCTCCGTCCCTTCCCGTGCAATATTAACCTTGTAATTGTCTTAGGGATAAACAAGTGCTGGTGGCTGTTCAGCAGTCTGAAGTCTGATCACTTTAGACAAATCTGTGTGGTTGGAAACAGTGATAGACAAGAGGACAGAGCTGGGGCTTGCTAAGCCGCTCCAGTGTGGGGGGGTCTGCAGGGGCTGCAGATGGATGCCTACTCTACCATGGACCTCCAAGGACTGCAGGGGCACAGCTGCCTCACAAGGGTCTTCACCATGGTCTGCAGGGGAATCTTTCACGGAACCTGGAGAACTTTCTCCCTTTCCTTCGCTGGCCTGTTGGTGTCTACAGAGTTGTTCCTCTCACACATTCTTCCTCATTAATTC
Organism: Donacobius atricapilla; assembly: GCA_013397315.1. Classification (NCBI taxonomy): domain Eukaryota; kingdom Metazoa; phylum Chordata; class Aves; order Passeriformes; family Mimidae; genus Donacobius; species Donacobius atricapilla. The sequence goes on along the minus strand of WBMY01003897.1, from coordinate 505,763 downwards.
TCGGGCCACAATTACTTCCATGCATTAATTTTTTCCCATTAAATATCTTTTCCTGGAATCATTACTATCATTTCTGCTGGGCTCAGCCTTGGTCAGCAGCAGGTCCATTTTGGAGCTGACTGGTGTTGGCCTTGTTGGACAGGGGAAGCTTCTGGCAGCTTCTCAGAGAAGAAACTCCTATAACCCCCCTGGCTATTAGTACCTTGCCACCCAAACCCATTACTTTGGGCCGTGAGTTCTTACTGGTGCCATTTGTGCTGGGGGCTTTCAGCTGCATGGGTCCTGGGTCTTGGATTAGGCCCAGGGGAAAAAAAAAATTAGCCTGTGGATCATTTCAGGCACTTTCATGTGTGCTTCTAATTTGCTTTACTGGAAGAATGGCATTTGACTTTTTTTTTTTTTTTTCTTCCCTGCTTTAGAATAGTGATGGCCTGAGCTTTCCAGAGCTAGTCCTCTGAAAGGAGGAAAAAAAAAAGAAAAAGATGTGTTTAGGCAAATGAAGGCTTCAGCAGCTTAGTGCTTGTCTACATGGGGAAGTTAGTGCGCAGTAAGCTAGGGTGTGAATTTACAGCACGCTAGCTGCTCTGCACTAACTCCCCCTGTGGATGCTGAGTGTGCACTAAGAACGCCTGTTGGGCAGGTTTAATTTAGTCTGCTGAAAGAAAGTGTGCTGAAAATTCACACTGCCACTTCCTTTGCCCTGACTTTCCCATGTAGACAAGCCCTTAGTAAGGCTAGAGTAAAAAGTCCTTGTTCAGAGATCTGGTTTAAATTCTTTCTGCTTTGTTATTGCTTGATTGTTCTTTCCTCTCCCTCTTCTCTCCCAGTTCTCCCTCTGTTTTTTCTCCCTTACCTCTCCTCTTCATTTCCTCTCCTCCATGTCTCTCTTCAGTGTGAATTAAATGTAATCGGAGCTTTGTTGTCCTGGTGAAGAGTCTACACATAAGTTTGGGGGCAATGAGGGAATGACTTCAGAGGGAGGCCAGAAGGTGTATCCTGTGCAAGGGTAAAATGCCGTTTTACTAGACGGAAGAAGGGGGCATGTCCTCCAAAGCACAAGGTGTGCTTGACTCAGCTTAAACAGTATAACCAAAAGCTGGAAGAGCATAGTCATTTGGAGGAAAGTACTTCCCCTTGCTTAGAAGATGAGAAACTATTTATACATGTAACTGTATGTTTTGTAGACACAGCATGAGGTTTGTTTAATTTTCAGCAATTAGGGGCCCCATAAAAAGCCCCTGTTCTAACAAGTACAGACTGTAATTCTCTTACTGATTCCTGAGGTATCAGGGTAGATAAGTGTTGCAGAAATTATAGAAACAAATTAATTTTTTAATAGGTTATGCTCACTGATGGTTATTACTCTCAGCACATTTCACTACCTATTATCTCTGTTTATTTCCTCTTGGGAGGTAGGAAATGTGAGAAGGAAAATTGTATGTTCTGATACAAAATGCAGAGCCATCAGTCCTTTCCGTTTTTGAGATGGTTTAACATATGAAATTTTGGCCATCTCATACTGATACTTTCTATCTAGATTTCTGAGAAATAGGTTGTTTTGGTGACTTAAATAATGGAAGGAAAATTTGCATTTCTTCTTAATTGGGAGGGTGAGGTGTGGTTACATACATGTGTGAAAACAAACTCTTCTACAGCTCATCTCACTGTGCTAAAATAAGCCCAGTCAAATGGGTGAAATAGGTCAGGTGTAATGTTGTGCCATACTGGCTTTTCATGTATTCTGGTTCGTGGTGGAGTTTCACGGAGAGCTTTTCCAACATGCCTGCCCCAGCCCTGATGAGGAGGGAGATACAGGCTCTCTCCTCCTCTCTCTCTCCAGTATGCATGTGCTCATGCCCTGTTCGTGTGTGTGGTTATTTTGGATGCAGTCCATTTCATCCAGTGTTTCCAAATGCAAAAGAGGGTGAGTGGTTTGGGGTAAAAGAGAACTTCTAGGGCTGTCTTTGATACAGAGATCTTGTTTTAAGGATTTGCTCTCGCTGAAGTGTGGAAAACAGACTGTTAAGACCTTCCTTTGGTTTTATAGATCCCTCCCATTTATGCTGTCATAATGGTCCACTCTTGTAATGACTTAGAGGTACTTAGTGCCACAAGGGTTGGAAGCAATTTTATCATCCTCCTCTTTTCAACAGAATGTGTATTTTTGTTACATAGTTTGTCTTTAAAGGACAGACATTATGATGATGGCTTCTGCTTGGTGTCCTGGCTCATGTGGTATTGAGTTAGTCCAGTGGATTTGGGACTCCTGTAGAAGAGGTCATGAGCAGTAAACACGGATATGCCACTGTGTTGGGATGTTTTGACTTAATTCTTCCTTATCACTGTTTCTTGTCTGCTACAGTATATCAGCTGGTACTTTGTCAGCCTGTAAACATATATTTATTTTATAGAGAGTTTATAAAACACAGGAATAAGTTCCTGTAGTGTTTGAGAAGAATAAATAAACCCCCAATGTATATCTGCAAAGGAGCAGTTGTTGTTCCCTGTGTTATAATTGTAACATATTGTTGATGGATGTCTTTTATATAAACAAGCCTAAAAAAAAAAAAAAAAGCTATGTGGTAGATGCTCTTGCTGCAATTTCCCTTCTAAATTAAACTGATCTATGCCCTTTTTTTTCTTGCCTGGTGTAACCTCTCATAAATTGCTTTGAGCAATTTTTTTTTTTTTTTAAATCTGTCTGGTCATTTCCTTTTTTTTCTGGCATCTGTGGTGGGAATATGTCTCTGTTTAGCCGCTCCTCCCCTCCTTTCCATTTTTGGGAGACCCTTCTTCTATATATGCTCCTAGTGCCAGCTTCCCTGGGCCGCTGCTCTGGACCATGCCAAGCAGTGAACAAAGCTGAACTTCAGCAGTCTCTTGGCTTTCCAGGCGCCTGCCTGCTCCTAAATAGCAGCTGGGGAGACTGATGAGGCTCTGTTCGCCTCCTGCTTTGCTGTGCTCAGGCAAGGCAAGGCTGGCGGGTGGGATTGTGCCCTTGCAGGTTTATGAAGAAAGACATTACTCACCTTCTCTTTACCCAAGTTTGGGTTTGAGTGACTCCCTTCACAGCTAGTGGGGCACAGAGGTGGGATTGTGCCATACCTGAAAGCTTGGACTCTGCTGAGGTTGGGGAGCTTGCACTGGAGTTCTTCCTGTTTTCTATGGGTGAGAAGAGTCATTCAGAGCGTTACTTTTGCTGTTTGAGCATCAAACTCCCGAACACAATTAAGCAGGGCAAGAAGGAGAAGGGAAAAGGGGCTCTCTAGTTCCCCAGTTTTCCTTCCTGGAGCTGGGAGGTGCAGGGGATGCTGTGCTGCAGCAGGAACCATGGCAAAGCCTCATTGTGTGTGGGGCAGCTAGCTTGGCACACCGGCTGGCAGCCTGGGAGAGACTTGAAGGTGACAAAGATAAGGCTTGGATCCTAGTAACCCGACTAATAAACTACTTATGCCAGCCTTAATAAGCTCCTTGGACAGATGGATTCTGTTGGACAGATGGATTTAATCTGGGAAAATGATTACACAGCTTTTGTACTCATTAGTATTTTTGGTCTTGGTATTTGTGCATTAATATTCTTGTGGTAGGTTGGTGAAAATATGTCTGTGTAAACCTGCACTGCTTCTGCTCGTAGCAGTGGGGCAAGATACCTTTGTGCTTCCCTTCCCAGTGAGGTATGTGGGGTACGTGTGTGCCTCTCTATATTTTACAGACACACATCTACATGTGTACATACAGGTATGTAATGTCCACGTGTCTGTAACATACACATAGACTATGTGTTCCCATGATTCTTGCATGACTGAGCTGCAGACTTCCATTTTGATAGGGCTGTGCAGCCCTGTGTTCCCTAAAGGTGCAGCTCAGAGTGATTTTCTAAGCTGGAATATTCTCTGCCCAGCTTGTGCACTGCCAGATTTTTGAAGGAGACTTGGCAGCTCTTCAAGATAATGAGGGAGATCAAAGCTGAGACTTTGGGTTATCTTCATGTCCCTGATAACATATTAGACAGTAGGGTGGACCAGAGTAACTAAACAGATTCACAGTCTTCATAAAACAGAGGAAAACTCTTGCAGTAGAGTAGGTACATACTTAGGTGATGGTTTGGGAATAATTAATATCAGAACAGAGGACGCTAATAAGGACCATCTCTTCTCGAAGTTCATTCAAAGCAAGAAGCTATAGAAATGTAGAGTGGGAAAGAACATGCCAAACATTTTGTGATTGGACTTTATATGTTCATTGCCTTAAGTGAGAGGTACTTCATTTTAAGCACTTAATTTTCTCATTATGGATGGGTGTCATTTGCAGCTCTGGACTGGCTGGGGATTTTTGAAATAGCTGGAGCATGATGAAGTTTAAATGAAGTCAGAAACCGAAACTTACAGTGGAAACTTTCTTAATATTTAATTTACTGCCTCCAGAGCTAGTGGAAAAGGGCTGGGGGCAGAGGGAAAGGGAAGAATGATATTCATGAATTGTTCCATGAATATATGAGTGGGTGTTTCAATGGAACAAAAACCCAAAGTTGATTTCATAAGATTTATCAACTTACTTTGTGATAAACTGCGATGGTGTTTGCCAAATATTTTTCTTCTTTGGCACTTCATTTTCCTGTAGGAGCTTTACCAGTGCTACCTGTCACGGAGGATTAGCTTGGTAGTTTGGTAGGTTTTGGAGGAATGGCCATTTGCAGAGTGGGGGGTGGCGAGTTTTGTGACCTGCCCTGGAAATCTGGGCTACCTTGCTGGCACTGTGAGGGTGCAGGGTCAGGTGATTCCCACCCTGTCACCTCCCTGATACTGGGTTACCCTGCAGGATAGGCAGTCTCCCATTCCTGCCAGAAGTAATCCTCTCTGAAATACCTTTTACTCTGTAGGTGCTTGCAGTTTGGGTTTTCAGAGGCAGTGTACAAAGGTGAAAGTATTATTGTTTAAAATGTTTCAGTCATTTCTCAGATAACAATGTGTGCCTCACACAGGTAGGCATGAATAGGTTAGCTGTTTTCTGTTTCTGTAGGGGCCTGGAAACCCCAGGTTGGGGTGTCACAGGTCCCTCATCAAGCCATTTCCTTGTGCTCTCTGTAAGCCACAAGGTGTGCACAGATGGGGCCCCAGTAGTACCAAGCGTGTGACCCAGCAGAACCAGGTAACTCTGGAACTGAAGCTATGGTGCAGGTTATGCTGTTGTTGTGAGGCTTCTCTGCCCCTCAAATTGCCATACTAATGTGCGTTAGTATTGAAATATTTGGGTGGAAAGTGTTTATATTTATGTTCTGATTCTTTTTTTTTTTTTTAATGTGTGTGTGTCTATGATGACTTACTCAGTCCTTACATGTCTAGACTTCCCGGATTCTGGAAAGAAAGAACCTGAGTAAGAGGCTCCAAAAATTATGTGCTTGTTGTTATGGTGAGGTGCTCAAGACCTGGTTGCTCTGAAAGGGGAGAGGTTGTTGCAAAGAGCAATTAAAGAGTTCTTTGGGGAACAGATGATCCCAGCTGTGTAATTAAAAATAGTGGTCTGCTGCTGCACTGCTGTTTGGATTTGCAGGTAGAAGCAGAGCCAAGAAGGGCAGCAAGCAGCTGCCCCTCCCACAGCTTGGCTGCAGGATGCAAAGGCCTGTCTGCTCAATCATTCTTCCCTCTGGTACCTGCTTTCCCCCTGCTTTTCAAGTACACCCACAGGAAGCCCCACTGCAGTCAAGGGAGTGAAGCCTGTGCATGCTCTGGGGTGCTTGTTACTGTGCAGCCTGCTTCAAAGCACCAGGCATCCCTGTACACAGAAAAAACCTCTTGCTGTGTTCAACTAGATGCTTCATGGATTTCTCTGAAAAAGGTGCTAACACAAGTCTTTAGTTACGAACAAAAAACAACAGAAGAACAACTGCTCTGAAGCAGCATAATTTATACTGGTTGGCAGTGAGTCTTAGAAATTGATTTCCCCTCAAATTACAGAGTTTACTGGTTTTTTTTGCCTTTTTTGTTTCCCAGTTATGTGTTCTGCACTATGTATTATATTAATAAAACACCTCCTAGATGAATCCCTTTATTTAAGGGAAGATCCCCTCAGCTTATCTCCTTTATCTTTCTTAATGATGGCTTTGCTCTGTGTTCTGACTGGTGCCATGAATCATGTGCGTATTAATAGATCTCTGTCAAGGTCTGCTTGCTCACAGAATTCTGAAGGGGAGCAAGTGATGAGATGTCTTGTAGATGAAGAACTGCTGTAGTCATATTGCAGGTTGAAAAACAAAGAAACCCCAAACCTGCTAGCATGAGGTAATTTTTCTGTGAGGAAAGGTGATTGAAAAGACAGTAGAAAAGCAAGTCTGGGATAACTGTGACCCTCCAATTCTTTCAAGTCCTGTCCAGCTGTGTAAAGGAGTGCAGATGGCATTGGATTTTTGACCAACCTTTTTTTTGCTTGCTTGTTACGGTTCTTCAAGAATATTTGCATGCTTTGCCTGCAGCAAACCAGAATTTGCTTTTATGGTGAGATGTGAGTGACACAAGGGAATTTCTCCTGCAGTTTTATTTAAATTCAAAACATGCTTTGATTAATCACATGAAGAGGGGTCATGTGGTCAGTATCCTCTGTTTTGCTAGGAAAATTATTATGCTTCCCATATTCAGCTTGCAAAGAGTAGTTGCTGGTGTCTTCATTTGCTAGCACTCAGCTGTGATGGATGATTCAGGGTTCTAGGATAAAGACCTTTGGACTCCTGACTAAATTCTTGCGCTCAACTTCTTGGCAAAGCAACTAACTGAGCTAGCATTTGTGATTGTCTTTTCAATTGACTTACGGTACACGAGCAAACTGAACTATGGGGGGATGGCCTGGCATCTCCTTGAGTGCTTCCAGGTGAGCCATGGGCGTGGGTGGTGTGCTGCTGGAAGTGCTTCCTTGGTGGCAGCCAGAAAAAGTGCCTTGCCCAGAGTTTTAGTATCACACAGCCGTGGACAGAGGTAGCTGGAGCTCTGATGCCGCTCTAATTTAGAGCAGGCAAAAAACATGTAGGTGGATTGTTTCAGTGGGTGAATTTGGCGGCAGAGGCAGGGATCAGTGGTGGACACCTGGAATGAGGAGGACCCTTCAGCAAGCACTGTCTCAACAGCCAGAGCTCCTCTGCCTTGGGCCTGTGAGTAAGTGTGTTTTTGTAACATTGACGGAAATGAGAAGTTATCTTCCACCCCACAAAAATATGCAAAACCCAAATCAGTATGTTGGATTTCTTTGCTCAGAAGTTGGGAATCATTAGGTGCACAGTTATTCTTGGTGCAGCTCTCTTTTTGCACCCTTTCTCTGTGTAGCCTAAATCATGGGCAAGTGGAGTGTGGGGGCACTTTATTGTTATGTCAGTTTATAGGAAAACTGAATGGGAGCTTGTGTGGATAAATGAATAGTCCCAGATAAAATGTGGGTCTGAGAATTGGATAACATCAGCACAAAGAAAAAGGTTTCTGCTGTAGGCTTTGGTAGAGAATGGTGGGGGCTTTTCATTTTTCAGTCATTAAAAAGTATTGTTTTTTGAAGGTGTAGCTGTCACACTTTGTGTGTGTGTTTTAGAAATAATCATTCCTTAGGCTTATCTTGCTCTGAAGGGTAGGTATGCATTTGCTGTTCAACTCTTCTCTGGACCATGCTGGCCAAATCCCAAATAATCCCCACATTTAGTGAGATGAGAATTCCAGTTCTGGGGTTGAGCAGTGTTTTACAGGTCACATGTCCATGTATATTGGATGGAGTGGGAAACTGCTCTTTTAGAGATGCCTGTTTTTAACATTGGTAGTCTTTGTCCCCTGAACCCTGTTTGCAGTTCTTGGGATGGCTGTATGTTATCACTCTCCTTTGAGATTATTTACTGTGCTTTAAGCTATGAGGTTGAGGCTGTCAGTATTATTTGGGTTGCCTTTGTGGCCTAAAAGTAAATATTTTTATCGTAGCCTGTATTCCTGGGAATTGCTAGCACATGTTAACCAGTCCTTGGAAACACCTTACTGTGGAAAGCACTACTGAGAAAATGCTATAATCTTTGTTAAAAAGTGGCGATTTTGGTCTCTTATTCCTTCTCACTTAGATTTCTCCTCCTGAGGCTTGTTCACCTTGATTGCTTGGGAATATGCGTTTTTCTGGTGTATGTAGGAGGCTGCTGTATGAGGAGTTATCTTTAGTTTTGGATGGATGTTCTAGGGCATTGATACTGAGGAAAATACAGATGTGCTCTCAGATATACATTCACAAATAATTCCATTGATTAGGAGCCTAAAGGGGAAAATTATTTAAATTTATTCATTACATTTTTGTAACCCTAGATTTGAAGACTTTTCTGTTTTAATTTGATGCATGGGAGAAGCCTGTATTGAGTTTATTCTGTGTGCTGAAGAACTAGAAACAGTTGGGTTTGGATTAATTAGAGCTAACAGTAATAAATTGTTTTACCCATAGGTCTCAGACTTTGTTTTGAAGAGTAGATTTGTCACTGTGATTGAAGGTGACATGAGAACTGAGTCTCATACTCAGCCCCATCCAACACCGGCATATAACAAGTTTTAATTAATTTTAAAATTGGAATAAAATCCCATCTCATGATAATCTTTATTTTATGCTAAGAGCATACTTTGTGTTTTTATAGTAAGACTGTCTTTTGAGTGATTGCTGCATGGCATTTTAAGATAGTTCTAATGAGGAATTTTTTCAATAGAAGCTTTGCTTTGTGTTTTTATAAAAAAAAATCCTATCTTTTACATGGAGACATTAAGGAATATTAAACTGAGAGATCATTTACTTCGGCTTTTTAATGCAATGTTCTTGTGCCCTATTGTGGTTTTGAACAATGTTACCTTTGGGTACATGATGAAGGTGATGACAAGTTGATGAAGTATGACGATAAAGTGAGGCTTAATTTTAGTATATTTTGTACTTGGAAAGTTCTCTAAGTTCTTCTATAGGCTGATTTAAATGCATCTGTTAGTTGCTTAACCCATGACTGAAGTGGAAGGACAAACTTCTGAGCGGGAAGAACGTGTAATGTATATAAAAAAAGACTGAATGTGGCACTTGGTGCCATGGTCTAGTTCAGGTGTTAGGGCTGGATTGGACTTGGTGATCTTGAAGGTCTTTTCCAACCTAGTGATTCTGTGTGATTCTGTGTGAAATCATGAGAAGTGAATAACAGCTTGTGACTATAGAATTGAAACTACTGGTGAGAATTTTTATAATGGCATGTAGTTTATATAACTAAGCAAATTAAAATTTAACCATATGTGAATATCTTTCCTCTTAGAGAATACGTTTACTTAAAAAAAAAAAAAAGTAAACAAACCCCAAAGGAATTCAGCAATTACAGGGAGTGCATTGCATTTGATCTCTTACCAGTCTTTCACTAATGGTATTTTGAAGTATGAATTTAATCTTAATGCATACATAATTCTCTGCTATTTCCACTTGTTTGATTTGGACTGCAAGAATAGAGCAACAGCTAATATCTGTGTTTATCAATATCTGCTTCCACATCACCACCTCCTTGGGGGAGAGCTTTTGCTTTCAGAGCAGCGTTTCAAAAGCACTTTTCTAAGCTCAGAGTTGAGCTCTCCTCCCAGAAGCTGGCAGGCTGGCTGGTCCTGAGGGGCACGGAGGCCTGTTTTAATTTACCTGCTTCTTCTTCATAAGGAAGAAAATGTCTGAAAAGAGGAGGGGAGAGCAGGCATAAAAAACCTTGCTTTTTCCATAGAGCTGTGCAACTCCACTTAGCCAACTTGACATTAAATCCTGATAAAAAGAAAACAGGAGCTTTCTCCTTTGCTTAGTTGCTTTATGTCAGCATTACACCTTCTCAACTGCACTGAGTCCTACTTTTTAAGATGCTGGTGAGCTGCCATTGTTGATGTAAAAGCATGTTTCCAAGAAGTTAAGTTTTTCTACACAAAAAATCTAAGTGTACTTGGGAAGGCCTAAGAGCTTCCATGTGGGATCAGGCTGCAGATCTGTACTTCCTGGGCTGTTGGCTTTTGTACTTGTCAGTGATTGAGAAAAGGATTAAAAATACATATACAGGGAAAAAGAGGGACTTCCCGTATTACCAACCCATGGCAGCTGATGATGTGAGTGCTTGTTTTTTGGATTTTTTTTGACTGAGGTTGCATCCAGTTTATCCATACTTAATAATCCTTATTACATAAACCATGTTTCCACATTTGGCTTCAGTAGCATTCAGTGGGAAGGAGTCTGGCTGTGTGAAAAAGTACTGGTTGAACTTGCTACTCAGTAAACAGTGGTAGGAGCACCATGGTGTGACTCCTCAGGGCAGAGGAGCACTCAAGAGCCGTCTGCAGCTGGCACAGCCTCATCTCTCCTGCCAGTCATCTCCCTTCACTTCAAGATAGCAAAGTTACACTTACACCTCGGCAGCTTGATGACCTGTGGGTCGTGTTTTATGGATTTGTAGCCCACTTCCATCTGCTGGACATAATTAACGATCTGTGTTGTGTCCATCTATTAAAATATCAGGCTAGTGTAAACAGTCATTTTTCCTTTGGAAGCACGGCTGCTCAGAAGTATGCTATCACCAAATTGGTATTTGTTTTAATCTACAATATGTTTTCTTGATTTATTAGGCTGTCATGAGGGCTCCCAGAGTCAGGCCTGAAACTTGCTGTCTCCTGCACTCCCAACTGGGACTCCCTTCCAAAGCTGCTATGAATCCCATTTTTGCTGGAACATTTTCATATGTTCTGCTGTTAGAATAAGAACACTTGAGATAAAAATTAGTTTGTTAACAGTAAATTTAGGTCTTAAGCCTAAGGTTATTTTTAGCTGTGAAAGAGCTCTTATCCCTGAATTTCTGCATTTCCTTTCATGCATCTCAACAAAGTACAGGATGAGTTTTATGAAGAATCTAAGCAAGTTTTAGGTGTTGCTTGCCACATGGTGTTTGTTGGTATAGTTTCTCAACTGTAGGGTTATCTGATGTAATTTTCTAATTTGGCTCTCCAGCTTGTATTCTAAGTGTATGGATTTCCTTGTTAGTCTCCTTTCAAATTTTCATATATGGAACTTGGTGCTTTGAACTGTTTTTACCCTTCATGGAAGGAGGGAAGAAGAAAGTAAAAAAGACACATGTGAAGGTTTCATGGTATGTTCTTATGTATGCATGGTATATTCTCATGAACTTAGGTGTTCATCAAATCAGTGGGGGAGCAGAGTTTTTTTCTAGAATTGGTGTCTACTAAGAAGTAGCAAATTTGAATAGCCCAGGAAGACAGGAACAAAAGCATGTGACTCATGCTGCATATGTCTTTCAGGGAGACCAGTGAAATTGTGAAAAAAGGCTGGGGATTTTTGTGTATGTTGTTTTTGGCATCTGGTTGGTGCGCAAAAGGCTTCAGTTTTTATTAGGAAGAATGCTTTTGGCTATTTGCTTCTATCTTCTGAATATTTTCAGCAGCTTCAGAGACCAACATTTTGCAGAAAAAAGGTTTGGGTTATTACTTCTTCGCTCTTTGTTAGTAAAGAGTGAGAATTATGATTTACACAAGTATTTCCAGAATATAGTAATCTGCAGTGAAATATGGCATGCACTGAAGGTTTCCCAAGATATGGAATACATTTTTTGTATTTTTCAGAGAGTGCGTAATCTTAATTTTTTTTCCAGGATGGATTTGATTTAAAAAGGGGTGGTTTTTTTTTTCTACACCAGCAGTTGGTGACATAGTTTGCCGAGCATGCAGTATATAAACAGATGAAAGCTATTTTTGATGTGTCATTGTCTCAGCAAGATGGGAATTGGCAGCACCGATGAAATGACAAGTACTTGGCGATGTCGACTTTACCACATGGCTGTCAGTCTAGCGATTAAAAAGAACTGGCAGGCGAGGATTGCTGTGGTTTTAAGCAGGGGAGCTGATTTTCTGCTGTAGAGCCTGATTCTGCACATTTTGAGGTGCTGAAATCAGTTGACTTGGCTCAAGTGAGGTAGGGGTTGCTGGAACATCCTGCAGGATTGAGTGCTCAGGAGCAGGTCTGGTGCTCTGCCGGCCCCCCTGTAGTGGCACAGGGCTTGCTAGCACACAGGCACACACGGATGCACGGACACATGGGCGTGCATGGATGCAGGGACACACGGACAGACACGCACACGTGCACTCAGGTCGCTGACTTCTGAGCCAGAAGGATTCGAGCCTTGAACTGATCCTCGGGCACAAATCCTCCGGGTCTCTGTCAGGTCTGAATTCTGGGCTGAAGCTGCATTTTTTTTTTACAGCATTGCTTCTAGTTTGCATTGGAAATAGGGAGGATAAGTTGTTTCATACTGCTTCCTCTGAATTGGGGATCTAAAATAAGTGACCTCTTCAAGGTACTGTGCAGGAGTAATTTCATCCTTTAAATCAGCAAGTTAGACAAACACTATTAATGAAGAGCTTGATCTGTTGATGGATACAAGGGGGACAGAAAACATGCCTAAATGTAGGCGTTTTCTCTCCCTGTGGGTGGGGGATGTATGTGCCCCAGCAATGCCACTTTCGGTGGTGAAGGGGTAACATTGCGCATAAAAGCTTTATTTATTTTAGTGGCACGGTTTAAAGGCTAATTGGAAGGATACTCTTGGGCTGTGCTGAAGTGCTTAAAGGGCTCCTTGGGGCTGGTTGAGCAAAGGGCCTTTGTTCGTGTGCAGGCTCACGTGATGGCAGCGAAGGATAAATAGCGACGAGCCGTGCACAGTAAAGCGCTGACTTATCTCTGCAGCCCCCCCTCCCTGCCATCTCCACGCTCCCACCCCGCTGCAGGCCCTCAGATGATTTTTTTGTTGTTGTTAAACACGATCCAGTTTTCTCTGCTGTAGTTAAATTCGGGGTGAGCGGAGGAACGGGGGGAGTGCAGAGGGAAGTCTCCATCCCGGTTAAGATGAACTTGCCAATGACTTTCTAATGCTGTAGAAAGGGCAGTTCTCCAGGCGTCTTTAGGGTTTTAATGAGTGTAGCTGATGCTTAGGTTAGGGCTTTTCTTTCGTTTTATGACAGACTGCTGCTACCCATCCCGGAAACCTAAATGCAAAAGTCATTTGTGGCTGCACCGTTTTTCTCCTTGTCCATCTCCCCCCAGGTCCAGACATGCTCGCGGTGGCAGCAGCCATGGGTGGGAGGACGGTGGGAGCTGGGTGTTCTGTCCCGGCAAGGTGCTGCACATCTGTCCTGGGCACAGCCCCTCTGTTTTGTCTATGGGCATCTTCCTCTGCCAGCAGATATGTAGGTGATGGGTGCTGGTGCCTGGGTTTGAGGAGCACGCTCCTACCAACCCTTCCTATGAACCATCTGTCTTTAATGACCTCTCTAGCAGGGGTTGGACAGTTTTGGGTTTTTTTAATATATTTTTCCCGCTCTCCCTCTCAGTCAGGACATTTTTCAGTACTGTGCCTTGTGGTTTCATGTTACAAATCCTCTCAACTGGCTTCTCATTTTATTGGCCGTTTTTCTGACCACCTTAAACTGGCTGTAGGGAAAGGAGGGGAAAGCCACCCTCGGGATCTGAGGCTCTTCTGCTGCCCCTGTATTTTTTACCTTTTCCTACAACTTCTGTTTTTTCAGGCTCAGTTTTAAGTCTCAGTTGCCAAATGTTTAAAATGAGATGGCTAGGCCTATTCAACCCTGAACTCACTTCAACATTAAACTTATCTGAAGTGTGTTAAGGGATTTAAAGTTGCAAGGCCATTTCAGAAGTGCAGCAGGTATTAATTCCCTGAACGCCATCATTTATCTTTATGGAGAGAGCTGGACCATTGCACATTTTTGACCTACATTTGTCTGATGAAAGGAAGAGGGCATGAAATACAACTCCTCAGCTGTTTAGTTCTGGTCTTCTATTTTTTTCTTCCTTTTGTTTTGTGAGGGCATCAGGAAAGAAATGTGGAGGTGGGTGTCTCGGAGTTACCTGAAGCTTTTGAACTCTTGGAGACCAAAAACAATACAAATATGGAGGGAAAGCGAATTCTTGCCATCACTGGTCTCAGGTGATCTGCAGAGCTTACAGCAACTTCATAAAGCTGTAAAAATACTTTCTTTAGGTTATGCATGGGCTTTTGGGTTTTGGTTTTTGTTTTAAATTCTTTATTTGGGAGTTTAGGACACAACATTTCTTTGTTTGAAGGGAGAAGTGAGTAGCCGTCAGTGATTAGCCTTTCCTGTGTTGCATACTTAACCAGATATTATGTAAAGCTCCTAGCTACTGTTTTTTTGTTTGAGCACCAGATCCAGCCACTCCCAGCTCTGGCCTACAAATTTTCCAGATCTTTGAAATGTAGCACTATTTCAGGTACAAGTGTGACTGATGGCTCTGCTCCCTCATGGAGTATTATTGTTTCGTTCAGCACATCCATTTTCTCTTTGTGGCTGGGCTTCAGGGAGGTCCTGAGCTTGCAGCACTGCAGATTCTCACAAAAGGTTAGGCCTGCCACAAGTTACGAAGATAACAGGCTCATTTCACAGCTTTTAATACTGAAGTTCAGTCAGAACTTCTTGCAACTTAGGCTTTCAGCACTCTTGGTTCTTATGGGAAGGTTTATGTTTGGGGAAAAAAATTAGGCTATTAACCCTGGATATTTTGTGAGGGTGATATCAGAAGGGAAAATTATCTATTCATTAGCATTGACATTGCCAGCTGTTACAAGTATAATATTACATGTCATTGTCCCTTGGTGACCTGTAGTTGTTACTGAAAGTGTCACTGTATGGCTCATGACTCTGTGGGAGGCTTGAAGTAGCTCCTGGTGACCATTTCTTACCCCCACCCTCCATCTATTGCCCTTTTGATGCAGCACTGTGGAGCTGTTGGCATTTTACCTGTGTCCAGAGGAGCCCTGGAGAGAGGACTCTGTTTGGGGCTGAACCCAGGGGGACAGGAGTAACCCGTGGCTTCTCTTCCTCTGGCTGTCCCAAGCCGGCATTAGGAAAGCCTTAGCTTTCATTATGGGTAAATTGCATTAAATGTGCTCTTTTGATTGCTGCCTCGTGTTGGTAGAGTGCATTTATGCCAAATAAAATGCCTGGGTTTGGAGGGGTGTTGAGGACACAGGTTGAAGGAATGTTTTTTATTTTATGTATGTGACTGGGACAAGAAGTCTTTGCATCCTCTCCTGTAGTTTCTAAATTAATTCCCAGGGAGCGTGGGGCCTGCAGCTCAAACTCTTAGATGTGACAAGTGTGACTATTCACATGCCTTCAGTTTTTGGGAAGGCTTAAAGAAACTTGTCTTTTTGGAATGTCATCTGAAAATCACTGACTACTTATTTTTCCTCTTTTTTTAAAATTACCTTTGAAGTAACATTGAGTGTTACCATTTAATCTTTCTTACTGCTGATGCTGAAAAAATGCCATTGCTAGTGTGATTTCAGAGGCAATGAGGTTTTGGGGACTGCCTGGGTAGGCAGCAGGAGGTTCTTTTGGTTTCCCTCCCTTCCTTCTGTGCCCTTGCTGGGGAACATGACTTGTTCCCTCCTGCTGTGGAGAAGGCTCTTTAATCCAGGCCCTTGGGGATGAAGCTGGTGGAGATTTTGAGGTGCCCTGAAGGGCAGAAGAAGCCCAGGAAGGTGGTCACCTCAAAGCAGGCGCCCACAGTTTGTGTCTGGATACCAACCTGGTAGTCCCCTTGGCCCTTGTGTCCTGCGTTGCACTGACATCACTGCTGGCAAGGTTGTATCGTCCTGTGGTATCAACACATCTCCCATTGCTCTCCCGGTCGCTGCTCTGGAAAGTACCAGACTTCTATTGTCTTGAGCAAATGTCAGGTCTTGTTACTAATCAGTTTTTGCCTCCTTTTCCCCACTAATCTGTGAGAAGTCCCTGTGCTAGCCTTAAGAAGTGGATCAGTGCTTGAATTTTCATCCCTGTAAACATGGTACTCCCATGTGCTGACTTACAAATCCCATTGAAACGTCTTATGCTGCTATTTGGTTTTGAAGTATTTCAGATAGGCTCTTATTGTCTGTGACTGCATGCTTGTTTATTTACTTACTTAGCCGATGCCCTTTGGTCGGCTAGAGGGCTTCAGTCGTTTCTGGCGGCACTTTGTTAGATCTTTTAAGTGTGGTTAGCAAGCATGCTTAAGCATGGTTTAAAATTCTTATGGCTGAACAAAATTACAACACGCTTCTGCCAGCATTGTGGTGGGAGCCAAATGGTGTCAGAACTGTCTGAAAAAACTTGCTTTGAAATGATGGAGAGCTGCAGCAGTCAGGGACAGTTGGCCAGGTGACCTGTGTTAAAGCCTGGGTTGGTCACAGCCACATCTGAGCCCTGCCCTGCTCCAGCCTGCTGGCCTTCTGTGCCATCGATAACTGCCCTGCCTCCCCTTAAGGACAAGGAGGTTTTGGAGATGAAACAGGACTTGATGGAGAAGAAATACAGGTTGATGGAGAAAAGACAGGAGGATGGAGCAGAGGGGCTTTGGCATCGAAGAGCCGAGATTGATTCACTACCATTGGATGTTAGTCGGGACAATAATCTGTATTCATCTGTGTCATCCTGGGCTTTCAGTAGGCACTTTCCATAATTGTTTCTGTAATAGTAGGCTAACCTTTCTGAAGGAAAAAATTGCCAACAGAATAAAAGTCTGGCTATTGTAAAGGAAAATACGTTCTTAGCACAAATGGGTAATTATCTCCCAGAGCTTGGTCTTATCTCTTCTCTATTCTCAAAGGATCTGATGATACCATCTCGGTGGCATTTCCTCAGGAAAGTTTGTAGCTCAGATCCCCTACACCACCCTGGGCCTGCCCTAGCCACTGGGAAGTGGGGGGGTGGGAGGGGAGGGAGGACCATATGGACACGTTTTCCGAGGGAGACAGGAAGCAAAACAGGATTCATTGCCCCCTTCACCTCCACTTTGCTCCACTGAATGCCCCATTGAGAGCACGTTGGGCATGACAGGGTGTAAGCGGAGGTTTGCACACACGTCCCCCTGGGCGCCTTTGCCTGGGCCATTGTGTTCATATCTGCAGTGTGCTAATCTCCTGCATGTGATCAGTCTCCTTTCGGTGTCTGGCCTAAGTTACTTAACAACCAGCAGATTAACTTTAGGAAGATTTCCTCTTATTTGAGGGGGAAGCCTGTTCTTTTCTTACTGAACGCAGGACCCGAACCTTATGTAAGGGACCAAAGGTGTTGACTGCAGTCCTTGGATATGGGATGCATGGCAACATCTTGTGTTACTGGGACTTTTTTATGATGTAGGTCATTTGAGGGGTTTGGATTTCCATTCTCCTCCCAGCCAAGATCCAGGTGAGCTGAAAACTGTACTAAGGAAATTACGTACGCCATCTTTTCTTGCTCCGGAGTCGATACTTTATGTGTATGTGTTTGCATATATGTGTGTGTGTACAGATAAACAATGCGTTCATGTAAAGGGATCCCAGGAGATCATCCAGTCGTGTGCCCCAAGACTGGAGGAGAGCTTTGGTCTGTGAGGCTGTTCCTGATCGCTAAGTTTTGTAGCCTCTGGTCTCATGGTACTGCATCCTCAGGCGATCTCTTTCTGCAGGTAACCGTCATTGATAGGAGGACCCTACAGTTTATAGCAGCATGTCCTGTGATTTCCAGCTGATAAACAAAAGTCATCAGGAATTTGTGTCTTATCCTCAAGAGACATGCTGGTTTTGGTAGAAATGCTGCAACCTTCACTGCATCTGCTCCTCCTTGTCAGGAATCCTTGACCCTGTCTACTTGTTTGCTGGCTGCAGGTGCTCAGCCTCCTAGCTCAGCAGCACTGGTTTTGTCTCTGAGCTGTGGATGTTCGTTTTCCTTTTCTTCCCCCTCTGCTCGACAAAGAAGTGATTGGAGTCTGGCTCTCTGGCAGTGGCTGCTGCTGCTGTGCCTGAGGCTGGGGGCTGGAGATGCGGGGAAGGAAGCTGTCAGGGGCCTGCTCCTGGTAGCAGTAGCTCACCCTTAGACGGATTTTTAGCTGAATCCCCAAGTCACACCCATAGACATCTGTTCAGGTCTGGTCTGAGTGAGCTGGTGCCCTGGGGATGGGGCGAAATGTGGGTCTAAGCTGTGACTCGCAGCCCATCAGGATAGATGGGCTTAATTTGACAGTGAGGGACGTGTGGGGAGTTGTTGCAGGTACGTGGGCTTCCTGTCCCCGCTGCTTCAACACCCTGCTTTATGCTTATGTTCTCAGATACTTTCTTACCCTTGGCTTTTGCCCATTTTTTGCCTGTTCCGTCTCACTCATAGTAGCTTCCCTGCTTTGCCTCCTTATCTCCAGACAAGGAGGACAGGAACTCACTTCTTGCAGTTTGGCTGAAGCTGAAAACAAAACAGCATTTTCTTAAACACCCACTTTGTTTTGGTGGGCAAAGTGGGAAATCTCCTTGAGAGAACATTTGCACCACTCTTGCTTTCCACTTTTGGGATCAATACTTTTTTTTTTCAAATATGATAATTACTGAAAGTGATCAAGTCACCCTTGAATACAAGTGATCCTGTACTTTAAGCTAAGTAACTTCTGGCAAACTCTACGCCTTTTTATTTCCTCCAACTTCAAAAAAAGGTGACTTACTCTACCCATAAACACCACCAACCTTGCTGTTTCCCTGGCTTTAGCTGAAAGAACGTCCTGAATAGTCCTGCATTCATCTGGCTGGTGTGAGAGAGCTTGCTTTTGTGGAGGCATGTTTTGAAAAGGCTTAAGTTACAGTTATGTTGTCCTCAAAAAAACAGAATTTGTTTTTTCATAGCTGAGGACAGCATAAATGGATTTCTTTAAATGACAGTATTTTTAGTAAAATTGTGGGGAGTAGAGTAGTAATAAAATTGTCTACAGCTGAGATATTTTATTTACTTATCTGAGTTTTTTTCCTGGTTGAGAGCTAGCACAAGGCATTGTCTCCGCATGAGCACAGCAAAAAGGTCAGGTGCTAATTTCTGTTCTTCAAGAAAGGAACAAGAGCTGTAAAAAACTCCACTCTGCTGTTGAGCTCCTGATCTTTATTAGCAGCCTGTGATCTGATCTGCTTGTTCTTGTTGTTAATGTGGTTTTCCTCCTCCCCACTATGTTCCAAGTAGCTGGACATCTGTCCGTCCATCCATCCATCCATCTTTGAAGTCAATATTTTGGTTAACAGCAGCTAAAGTCATGGGACCAGGAGTCTGTCTTAGCCTTTCCAAATTACTTCTCAGTTCCTTGGCATCCCACTGAATACCCACCTGAAAAGGGGAAAGGTAGATATTTTTCTCCTCCTGGCAGGGTTCATCACAGTTCCAGTCAGACACCACAGTGGTAGTACAATGCTGAAAGTGATGTCTTTGGCAGCAGTAAGTTTTTCTTGTTGAACTTTTTGGCATGGAAGTGGCTTTTAGCAACCCCAGTACTCATGAACCTACTTCCGTAATTTATAAATATTAAATCGGAAGAATTAAATGTCTTCTGATTTTAGTCTTTAGGCTAATGAAAGTGAAGTAAATCATGGTTATGGATGAACTGCTATGTAAACTTGCTGCTGTAAAATACTCTGCCAAGTAAAATACTATAACAAAGTAAATCCTGTAAGCCTAAAGCTTTATTATTGATTTGATTTAGGTATATATACAAATGCTAAAAAAATACTGTAACTTTGGGTTCTAGTGTAAGTTGTAATTCAAGTTGTAAAACAGTTTCTATTATGAGCCTGAGATTGGAGACCCTCTTTTTAATTTTTTTTCCCTGCTTTGGCTGACAGTTTGCATCTGGCTTGTTCTCTCTAGAGGTTGCTTTGAGTTTTGTGCTTTGTGGTTTCGTTCTGGCCTTGGAAATCAGAAGGGTGATAGGAATTAGTTCCCTCCATCTGAATGAATTCTGTCCTTTCTTTTATAGTGTGTTATAGCAAATATTCTAAACTAGAGGAGAAATTGGCATTAGGGAAAACTTTATATCACTTGGGATATGGAAATACTTTGATATTGATAAAGCAGTCCTTTGGTGGAAGAGGGCCCTGAGAAACTGCCTCCATCAGAACTTCACAATGTTTTCTTAGAACAAGGACTGTAAATAGTATCATAAACTGATAGGTTAGAGCTGTCGCAGTTCTAACAAAATCACATTTATTTATGGAGATACATAGTGTGTTTGATAAACATTGTCAAAATTTGGTCGTGGGATACCTCCTTTGAGCCCTGCAAGAGGAGGAGCAAGCTTTGTGAAGTGATGTTTTTTGTGTTTGGTGTATTTTGGGGGGTGCATCTGGCTTTTTAAAATGGATTTTAATGCTTTTCTTGTCTGCATGCTTTCCTTTTGAATACCACAACTGCATTTTGATCACTTTAGAGAACATTCTACTAATCCAAAGCATCCTAAGGCTTTTTCTTCTGGGTTACCAAGTGGCTGGGAACTTGCAGGTCCTGAGTGTTGGACATAAGGCAACCAGGGGGAAGATCTGAATTTGAAGCAATGTTTGTTCAAGCCAGGCATTTTCCAGACGGGCATTCCTGCCCTAACTGGGACAGGATTAAACCCTTGGAGTATTTGCTGTCTGGGGTAACTTGGGTGCACATGCTTTCCTGAGCGAGGGCACCAGGCCGTAAGCGCTTTGGACTAAGCGGTTTGCCTGTGTGGGTGGCTGGACGGTGTCTAACACAATGCTGATTTGGTCATGATTTGAGGCCACTGAGTGGTACTGCAGTTTAAATAAGAAATAAATTGACGCTGAGCCACACTCTCATGCTGAGCCTGTCTAAATCCATTCAAGTCCCAACAGCCTGTTATTCCAACTTTAATTAGTGTTCAGTGAGAGCTTCCCCCAGTACCCAGACCACATTGGTAGCTGGTGGAGAGGCTGCAGCCTTATCTTTTCCCTTCCCTTGCAGGCTTAGCTCTTTGGTTCCCTAGTGCTCCTAATTGAAGAGTTCCCATTGGCCGCACATCAATTTGTGTCTCTCTGAGCTCTGGGGAAGCCCCAAAGTCCTCTTATCTGCCTGAAGTGCAATTCGGTAGGGAAGGGCTTCCTTGGCTTCCTGTGCTACATGCTGGCTTGGATCCTCAGGACATGGCTGGTGGGGAAGTTGTGTGAGCTGCAAGCTTCCTGCTCACCCCTCTGCCTCACACTGTCCTTGAGTGGTTTCTTCAACTGTTTCTCCTTGGAAGCTGGTGACATCATGTATATTTTCAGTGATGCAGAAAAACTGCCTGGCAAATCCAGCCTTGTTCATTTGTTCTTATGGACATCTTGTACCTTGAAAACCTGCAGAACATCTGCGTGCAGGGGTGTATTTACTCATGCTATGGATACCCGCTATGAAGTTTCTCCCATCTGTGCTTCTGCCTAGATGGATTAATTTAATTTATAGCTTTCTGCAGCTGTAGCTGCAGATGTGGGAGTCTGTCTGTTCTACTCACAGACCCAGGGCAGGCTCTTGCTCAACCTCTGCTCCTTTTTCTAGCATTTTTCTGAGGTTTAGGATCCTCTTTGATCTTTGGCTTGCCTAGGGAGGAGTGAACTGTGTAAACCTGAAGGTAATTGGTTGTTCTACTCAATAAAGAAGGCACTCTTTTTTTTTTTCCCTGCAGTAATTTGATTTTTGCCATTTTCCCCTTTGCTTTGCTTTAACTGTTGGTGTTTGGGCATAGTAATATAAAATAGGTAATGTTGGGAGTATAAAATAGTTATTTATGAATACTGCACATGTAACTTCCACATCCTCCACAGCTTCTTGCTGTAAGCTTGGTCTTCCTTTAAAATGCAGGAAACCTGATAGCTTAAGAGCAATGGGATAAAGCAGATTGTTTGTATCAAACCTCGCACTGGAAAGAGACAGAGAAGGGGCTCAGGGAGGAATTGCACTTCACATTTGCATGTGATGTGAGGTCAGATATGCATTTGTGCTGAGTGGTGCTCTAGTGACCTCTGTCATTCTGTTGAATGACTAATCAAATAGATAGTTAAATGCCTTCCAGTCCAAATTGTTAGTCCTCCTTCCTCAACAAAGAGAAGAATAACACAATTTTAGCCCACTGTGTTGTTCCCTACTGTGCTCTAGTGTGGGCCTCACAGAGGGCTTTCTGTGAAACTTTGCCTAGGGAGAAGATAATTAGACTGTTGCTCTTTTTTCTTACTGTTCTGTTAAATTCATGATGCACTTTCCTCTAACCAATGCTCATTATATGTAATCTTATAAACTGCCCTGCTAACATACCTTAGTAATATTCTAATGATTCAGAGACACACAAAAGCACCAGGCAGAGGGTAATCTTAGAACCTGATTAATGATGTCTGCCGTTCCTAGGGGAGGAGGTGACAAGTCCTTCCTGTTGGATGCATGGTGCAGTTTCTTTAAATAGCTGTAACTCTTGCAGCTGAGCAAGGGAGGATGAGACTGTGTGCCCACTGAAGTGTCACGGGAGGAGTGGGCTACACCTAAGTTCTTGGTGGTCCTCCATCACAGTGTTGAATGAATCATGACCTGGGGAGCTGAGGATCTTTAGCTTCAGTGCAGATCCTCAGGGGTCCCAGCTTGCTGTGCAAAAATTGTCATTTGGGAGTAGGATGTAAACCTGAAGCAAATGCTAGGTAGATTTTGGGGTACAGAAGAGGGTCCCTGGGGGTGGAGGGTGCTGCATAACTCCAGGCTGCTCCTTATTTCTGGAAACTTCTTTCTTGGATTTGCAGAATTTTAAAATTATTTGGCATAGAGTGAGCCATCAGTTGCAAAGTGTGGGAGGAGTTGGCCTGCATTAAAGGCAGTCTTTTCTCACCGCCCCTGAAATACAGAGCCTTTGGAGGATCTAGTGACTTTTAATTTTAGAAACAAGAACACCTTAGGTCTGAAAGTACATCGGCAGCTCCAGCTCCAAGCCAGGCAAGGTGTAGAAGTGACAGTGCTGAAGCAGTGGAGTTTTGTCTTGAAGGACAAAATGTCTCTGCAGAGAGGGAATTCAGAAATTTATGTCTTTTTGCTTTGCTTTCAAGCTTATAGATAAATATCTGAATTTCCTCTACATTAGCAAATCTTGGATTTACAGCCTCCTGAAGACATCCACATGATGCTGTTAGTATTTGTTCAACAGACCTTCCATTACTAAAAAAGCTACATTTTTGGAGACTGTCTTGACCTGCTTATTCCCTTTTGCTGTGCGGAAAAGAAGTGCAAGAATTAAGAATAATCCTTCCCATAACCCCTTTCTTCCTTTCCATATTTAATATGGAAAACATTAATACTCAGAAGCTCAAAAGGCAGATTGCATATACTCTTTGAAAAACTGTACCACCTTTTCAGGAATAGGAGTTGTGTGGTGGCTTTTGTTTGTTTGTTTGTTTGAATATTTGGTTTGTTTTTTAAATATATGGGATCAAGAATGAAAAATTAAAAGGGTGGAGGGATCTCATCTTGACGTGAAGTAGTAGTAATCAGTAGTGCCTTTTTGAATAGGCATTCCTCTTCTTTTTCGTCTTGTCTGCCAAACTTCAGTGTTGTTTGCAGCATGCGTTTTTATGGAGGCTGGGAAGCCACGCCTGCCGTGGGTTCTTTGCTCCAGCCATGTTGAGCCGCTTCCTCAAAGTCAGAGGGGTTGATCCCTCTTTCAGGTGCCACCGCAGCCCAGTTGCCTTCAAAACCAAGGTGTGCCCCGCTGGGACACTGCCTTTGAGCTGTTGTACCAGGGGTATTGCTGGTGATGCCCCTGTGCCTCAGGGACAGCAGGGTGGGGGACCCATGTCCTACTCTCTTCTCCTCCACCCTTTCCCCCCTGCTTCTGTCCAGCAAGGAGAGGTGTGCTGGAGCATCCTGTCCTGCCTAGCCCCCAGCATCTGCTCCAAAAAGACTTAGACCTCTAACAGGACTTAGGTTCTTTTCTGCTTGCCTGGGAATGTCCCACAAGGCATCAGTCACCCATATTTAGGCTACAGAAATTGAACTGCAGGATGCTGGCAGTCTGGTCTCAGCCTCTTGCTGGAGGAACAGGAAGTCTGACTCAGCTTCCTTGGTTTTCCCTCAGCACCCATGATTTTGTCTCTTTGCTTCTGTGGTGTCATCTGCTCTCCTCCAGATCTGGCATAGCTCTGAATGTGCCTGATGCTTCTGATGGATGTGTCTGCTGCTGTTCCCTGGTCTCAAATGGCCACTCAGTACAGAGAAATTGCAAATACTCATGTAAGGCATTAGGTAATATTTAGCCATTCTTTAATATGTGTTCTATCTGTAGTAGCTTTCACTCAGGAATATCAAAGCACTTTTAAAACTAAATATTAGTGAGTTACATCTGACAACACAACTATGGAGTTAGTATTTTTTTGGAATAAAAGGAAACAACTGAAACAAAACAGAATTTTGAGTTGCATGTTCAAAATTGCACAGGAAATCTACAACTGAAGTGGAAATGTGTCATCTCCTTCCAGAACTTTCATCTTGACATGCATTCTCCCATCTCCCACTGTCTTGCAGTGGCAGACACCCCAGATTTGTGTGTGTGTTCATGTGTCTCTCTGAAGACAATAATGCCTTTCTGAATTTGGGTTTTGAAGTTTCTGCTAGTTTTTGTGGCAAAGCTGGAAAACTAGAAATGGGAGGGTAGTGTGGGAGAATCAAGGTCTGCAGTTTATCCTGGGATCTGAATCTCTGTTGGATCCTGGCAATGTGCACATCACCATGCTGTCTTCCTACCCCAAGCCCATTGTTCTTGGGTGGACCTTTCTGATGCTTCTGTGTTCTCTTGTAAGCCATGTTCGAGCTACCTGCTGAGTTTAACAGGAAAAAGAGATAGTTGACATGTTTTTCTCTTTCAATGCAAAGGCAAGATGCAAATGTGTGCTCTTTATCTGCTGGATGCTTCACATCTGAGGAAGTGAAAGATAGTACAAGAAAATTATTTTTTAAGGTAGCAGATTTGGCAGGATAAGGCTTGAAAAGGGTAGAAAGAAACGTGCAAACTGAGAAGATTTAGAGGAGTGGTCACAAGGGTAGAAATACAGATGCTGTTTGGGTCAGACTGTCACGGCATGCATGAGCTGCATGAAAAATGGTAGCAATGCTAAGATCTAAATGTGTATAGAAGTTTCTCCAAAGTAATTTTATATGTGCAGAGGTCCTGTGGTACAGCTGTTGGTTTCAGAAGTAATTTGGCAGAAAGCTTATGGTCTGCTAGAGAGTTTTGCAAAAAAACATTTCATGGATATTTGTTACTTAAGTTTTAAAATTTTTGTTACTAGTACTTTTTCATAGGCCTTAACTATCTCAGTTTTGTAGACTTGAGAAGCAAGTTTTGCATATGGCAGCAGACAAATGACACAGAATTTTTTTTCTTTCCATCTTTGAACATCAGGCCCTCTTTTTTGCCCCACTGAATTTGAGGTACCTGTATTTTCACAAAGACCTTCCATCACAGCCAAAGTGGTGGGAAGGACAAGTAGAATCCAGTCTTGGAAGTGTCTGTGTCTAGCTGTGGTGAAGAGAATCATCGTTAACTCTCATTAATGGCATCATTAAATGGATAAGCCTTCTTTAAATTTAGCTTTGAGGAACCAGATGATCTTATACTGGCAATAAGTCATGAACACTCTTGGCAATGTTTTTTTTTCCCCATTAGGAATTAAATTTGGCGCTCTAAAAGGAGACTCCCCTGTGCAAAAGGTACACAGGCAGGTTGTGATGGTAGATGGGATTACTAAATGCTGGCCTTTGCTCATCTTTATAATCTCTTGTGTGCACACTTGTTTCCTGGACTTGTCTTATGTATGTGCCTGCTGTCATGTGTTGACTTCCTAATAGTGACTAGGCAGGGACCTTTCGTGAGGATTAATAGTTCTGGAAGCAGTCCTCTTTTTCTTCCTCCCTCCTTATGTTTTCTTTGACTGTTCCTTCTAGCTTTGGAGGGGGTGACACCTCCTTTGTCATGGTATGCCCTTTGTCTCAGTTTAGATGTTCAAAGTGAGCAGAAATGTTAGGAAAGGAACTCCATTGGGGGTTGCCACCCTCCCCTCGCTGGGATGATTTTTAGATCGCTCAGCTAGGAGTGAGTGTCACATGGGACCCAGTATCAGGTAATCTTGATTGAAAAAAGGAAGGCTTTGCTCATCATTCACGAGGTGATTCTAGCTGGGGGAAATGAAATCCTAACAATACTTTAATTTATTAGGTCTTCTCTCTTGAGATTCTGTTTTCTGAGTTGAAGGGAGTCCTCATGGCTGGGAGTACTGAAGATCTGATGCGGAGGAAGAGATGAAAGATAAGGCTGTACTTGCACCTACATGCCAGAAACTCATCTCCCTTGCCATTGACCCATCCAGCAGTAAAAATACAGTTTCTTGTTTGTTTACAGCTGTTACCTCCTGTCTCCCAGAGCTCTGCCAAAGCTGTAGTGTGGCATGGCTCCCCAGGGTAGCTATGCCAAGCCAGACTTACAGGCCTCCATCTTGGTTCCTCCCTGGGGCTCATCTGTCCTCTCTGCTGGTTTTGACCCACTCTTTCTCTCAGGTTTCTTCCATAGGGCAGCCTGGAGAAATGTAGTCCAACGTCTACATTTTTAAGTGAATTTCCTTGAAGGATTCAGGCTCCATTTAAGCATATCATGTATCTCTCTATTTTGTTTGCTTGGAAGGTATTGGCAAAGGCTTGCCTATGCATGGAATGAGAGCTAGTATTTGTCATTAGTCAGGGTGTACTTTTTGCTGAGTGTGTGACACACTCACAGGAATCATAAAAGTAAAAGAAATGGATATCTGCCTACAATGAACATGAAAATGAAGACTGGAAAGCTGGAGTGATTGACTTCAAATTCCCACTAGTTGGTTTTTCTGGTAATTTTCAATTGCTTGTACTGTAGCTAAGGATGGTTCTTGAAGACTTTAACGCAGCAGTCAACTCAACTTTGCTTTTCTCGTTTGCCACCTCTTGTTGAATTTCACCCACTGATTTCAATGCTAGCTATAAATGCAAGTGGCAAACAGTATAATTAGAGAGATTAAATCTCTAGGAGAGATTAAATCTCTCCTAGCTATGGGCTTATTCATGTAGTGGAGAAGTGTTGGGTTTCTTCTATTTTTTTCCTTCTGCTGTGGAATAGTGTCTTCTGAAATTCTTGAACTAATGAACAGACTAAATGGAAACTGAGCATTATAATTTTTAAAGTGTATATAGAAGATAGTTTGTAAGCTACTGAAGTGATAGTAAAAATGAAAATAAAAAGCAAAGTCATCAAAATCCATTAAAGTAAAACCTAGAACTTGCTATTTTTTTCTTAAATTGACTGCTGATGTTTGCTAGTAACTTGTATCTTGTTTACTTGTTTACTTTCTTTGTCCCAACCATTTGGTTTCACACTGAGGAACCCTTGCTCTATGCTTCTTGCAGATATGTCACAGCTCCTCTGTTTTAATTCTTTGGCTCTTGGATGATTCTATCTCTGATGTCTTAGCTTTGCCCCTTTCTTGGTTGCACTTAGGGTTTGTGGCAAAAATCATAAAAGGAAACCCTCCTGCCTTTCTGCTGGTGGAAGGTACAAGATCCTTCCCTTCTTTCTGCCACATGGGCATCTTAAACGCTTCCAGCTTTGAATTCTCATGTTTATTTGAACTCAAGCCCAGAGTAACATCCAGTTAAGCTTTGGGGGTTTTCTTGATGTTTCAGATGGAAATTCATTGGCAGCTTTGAGCTTTGTTTTGTTTATTTTCTTTCCAGGCATCTCAGTTTGGGATGTGCTGTAGCTGGATGATGAGAAAAAGAGCACAAGATCCTTTTTTTTTTACTCAAACAGCCTCTCAGGCCCTGATCTAGGTAGAATAAGACATTTAGAACAGACCTGTGTGCCTGACTGTCCTCCTTGTGATTGTGAGTTGCTGCAATGGGTGCCCCATAGGTGCACTTGGGAGGGTAAGAAAGCCCCTGACTTTCCCTTGAGAAGAGCTGGTTGTGGGAGCCTGCCTTCCTGCCACAAAGTCAGGCAGAGGTGAGTGATGATGTTAGATGTGTTTTGGCATGTACATGTATGACTCTTTGTGTGTTTTTGACCTTCAGTGATGTGGAGCAACATTCGAGTCAGAGTTTAAAAACTTTGCCAGGGACAGGTCTCCCAGGGCTGCGCTTTGCTGGCTGCATCCAACGCTCCTTTCCTTTGTGCCCTGTAGTTCCTGAATGTTGGTAGTTTCCCTGTGTGGTGAAGCAACCTCACCTACTGGGCTGGTGGGTGGTGTGCGATTCTGACTTTTATCAGGGTCTTCTCACTTAGAGTAGATGATGTGGGTGGTGAAGTGGTCATTGATGCTCAGGTTTAGAGCATGCTGCCATAGTCAGTGTGTTTGATGGGGCTGCCCCACACTTGGCATAAATATGCATGTGTTCATGTGTGTGTCCATAACTGACAGCACTTTTAGCTGAATTCTGTCTTGCATGTGGTTTGCCTGGTGATCCATGGTTCAGTCAAATTGCTTCAAGTGTTAACTATTATTCCTTGTGCTTGTGTTTTGCAAAACGAGCACTTGGACTTGCTCTGAATTTTACTTTGACAGCAGTTGCAATTGCTGTGCACTGTATAATTGAGCAATGTATTCCAGCATTCCAGCTTCATGTTTTCAGTGCAGACACATGACTATAATAAACCATAATGCTCTTTCAGTAATTAGACAAGTGGCTGTAAATTTGTAAGGTGAACTTTAAAAGCATTGGAACTTTTGTAAATCCAGTTTTATTACAATTTAAAAAATAATTACTTCGTTTTAGCTGTCCTCATAGTGATGTAATTTGGGACACCCCAGGCACATCTGGGGTGTGTAGACCCCCTCCCCAGCATCTTGGAAATCCAGTCCTGCTGGTGATACAACATTCAGACTGGTGGTAAGGACTTTGTTTTCTTTCCCTGATGGGAGAAGGGAATAGAAGTAGTAGGGCAGCATCACAGCTGATTTAATTTTGTTTTCAGTGCATGACACTTAATTGGAAGATTGCTTAATTCTAGGAACTGCTGTTCTGCACCACCATACCACATAATGTAATTAGGTCATGGCCGCAGTGTTTGGTTGGAGTACCTGATTGTGATCAACACAACTGTTTTCCAGATTCAAGTGGTGATTTGTTTAAATGGTGGGTAGCTTTTCGGGCAGTGTTGCTCAAACTTTTTAGGTAGGTTTCCATATGTCCTAGGAAAGTGACTGAGCAGCAACCTTGAAAAAAAAAGAAGGCTTCTACTCTTAAAAAAAATACTTATTTCCAATCCCCCTTCTTCAGTCCTTTTGGTAAGGTTGGAAGTGGTGGAACGAATGGTAAAAGATTATGTTTGGCAACAGCTTTGGCATTATGTATATCTGTGTTTTAAGGATTAAAATTTTTTAAGGTTTAAATTCTGAGTGGAATTGAGCAGTATTTTCATTTGTGACTTCTAACCAAAATCATACTGGAGGTCTCCAGGCTGATTCCCTAGTCTCTGAGCTGCAGTAGCTGAGATGACTGGTTATTTTGCAAAGAGCCATGCTGCAGGAGGCAGTGTGCTGGCTCCAGCTGTACTGCAATCCAGATGTGTCTGGGTGCATCCTTCGCAGTCAGCAGCATCTGCTCTTGGAGACACCAGTGTATTGGCAGATGCGTAGGATCTTTCATGACTGCCTCTTTGGAAACCACCCAGCTGGCGATGGAAACTTGGGGTGTGTAGGGCACTCCTGTGTCAGGGCTGAATGATTGCTGGAGAAATATTTTTGTTTGTTTGTTTGCAGGGGGCTGGGACTTTCCATCTGAACTGTTTATTAGGTTCCCAATTCTGTATTTAGGGGAGATGAAGTGATGGGCCCAGAGATGATCAGCCTGCTGTAGTCATCAGCAGGGCTGGTCCACTGTCTGCTTCCTTTATGTTGTGCCCTGGCCCTCAGCGAGACTGGTCCCTGCTGCCTCTCCTGTTTATGTGAACGTGGCTGCCAAGATGTTTGCAGGGCCAGAGGGACAACTTTGTTGCCCCTGTAGGTGGAGTGTTTTTCCTTTCCCTTTGCCGCCTGAGAAGTGGTGCAGTATTACAGAGGTTTCACGGATAGTGATGCTGGGATAAACTGCCTGGCTATAACTGGCTACAAAATGTATGAGTCATGCTCCTCAGCTGAATTTTGATCATTGCACCTCTTTTGCAGTTTGGGGCAATAGTTAGTTGTCTTATTTGTTTCAGTTTACTGAATGATTTACAGCCAAAAGCTTGGCCTTTCTTACTAGCAATTTTTATATTACATCTAATGGCAGTTGTGGTCCAGATTAGGGACATGTGGTTTCCAGGCATGGCTGATGTTGGATCATGAGCAGAGTAATAGATTTGTGTGTGTTGTGCAGTCATGAGAAAAGAGATTTTTATTTTTCCCAAAGTGCAATTGTTACTAGAAATACTAAAAAAGTCTTCATTGTATATTCTACCGACAGCTACAGAAAGTGTGTGCGTGTTGGGGACTAAAACCATAGAATCATAGAATTGTTTAGGTTGAAAAAGATGTTTAAGATCAAGTCCAACCATTAACCAAGCACTACCAAGTCCACCACTAAATTAAATCCCCAAGTGCCACATCTGCCTGTCTTTTGAATACCTCCACAGATGGTGACTCCACCACTTGTTTGGGCATCCTCTTCCAATGCCTAACCACTCTTTCTGTGATGAAATTATCCCTAATATAAAATCTAAACTTCCCTTTGCACAATTTGAGTGCATTTCCTTTGCTTCTGCCATTTATTTGCATAGAAGGGACTGACCTGCACCTGCTACAGCCTCTTTTCAGGCGGTTGTAGAGAGCAGTAAGGTATCCCCTGAGCCTTTTTTCCCAGGCCAGCCAGACACTCCCAGCTCCCTCAGCTGCTCCTCATGGGACCTGTGCTCCAGACTCTTCACCAGCTCTTTGGCCCTTCTCTGGGCATGGTCCAGCGCCTCAATGTCCTTCTTGTAGTGAGGGGCCCAGAATGGAACACAGGATTTGAGGTGTGAGCCACCCAGTTGCTGATATGGGCCAGGGTGCTGTTGGCTCTCTTGGCACATTCCTGTGTTTCCTGCCCCTTCTTCCAAAGGTCATACACTCTCTTTTTTTTCTCTAAGTTCCACCCAAAGTGCTTTATTCAGCCCGGCTGGCCTTTTTCCCTGCCAGCTTGTCTTTCATCACATGGGGATGGGCTGCTCCTGTGCTTTTAAGATTTCCTTCTTGTAGAATGTCTAACCTTTCTGGACCTCTTTGTCCCTCAGGGCTACCTTGCAATGGACTTAGTCAATCAGTTTCCCAGACCAAAGTGGCAGTTCTGCTGCCCTGCCCCTTACTTGATTAAGAACTGAAAACTCTTTACCATTTTGGGATTGCTTTGCTCAAGAGTACTCCAACCATCACATCACCCACCAGTACTGTTCACGAACAGCAATCCTAACAGGGCAGCTTCCCTAGCTGTCCACATTTGACCAGCTGTATCAGGAAGTTACAATCTTCCACACTCTCCAAGACCCACCCAGACTATTTCCTCTCTGCTGTGTTGTATTTCCAGCAGACGTCTGGTAAGTTAAAGTTCCTGATGAGAATAAGGGGCAGTGATAATGAGATGACTTCCAGCTGCTTGTAGAATATTTCAGCTGCCTCTTCATCCTGGTTGGGTGGTCTATAATAGACTCGTACCAGGATATCTGCCTAGGCCTTCCCTCTGATTCTTATCCATAAACACTCCACCCTGTCATCACCATCATTAAACTCTAGGCCGTCAAAACGCTCCCTAACACACAGGGCTACCCCACCACCTCTCCTTCCTTGCCTGTCTCTTCTGAACAGTTTATAGCCATCCATTGCAGCTCTCTAACTGTATGAGTTATGGCGTCATGTTCCTGTGATGGCAATTATAGTTTTCCTGCTGTGCGATGACTTCCAGTTCCTCCTGTTTGTTGCCCGTGCTGTGTGCGTTGATGTAGGTGTGCTTCAGTTGGTCTGTTGATTCTGCCACCTTTTCATGGGAAAAAGCCCTGATTTTTGCGTGACCATTCTCAGACGCTGCTCTGGTTTCCAAAACACCAGTAACCTGTTCCATCTTTGCTGTCATATGAATCTCCATCTCCAGCCTTCGCTGAGACAGCAGACTGAAGGACCTTAGTAGCACGCTGTCCCTCAAACACTGGCATGGTTCTCCCAGGCTTATCTCTAGTGACTCTGGTTTTATCCCTTTCCACTTTCAAACCCAGTTCAAGGCTCTTTCAATGAGCCCTGTTTGTTACCTGCTGTTCAGAGAGCCTTTTCTCCCTTTGAAAAAGGTGTACCCTCTCTGTTGCCAGCAGTCCTGCTGTCATGTAGACTAATGAATGACCAAAAAAACCCCAAAATTCTGCTGGGGACACCAGGCTCAGAGCCAGGTATTGATCTGCTGACTCTTCCTGTAGAAAGAAACCTAACAAAGCCTTTTGCATCAAAATAACTTTTGCTTAATCTGTGTTTTATTTGTACCCTGAGTTCACAGGAAGGCAGGTAAGGACCAGCTGCAGTGGCAGCAGTACTGCAGCCTTGCTTTGCAAATTCTCCCAAGGAATTTCTTTCCATTTTGTTTGCCACAACTTGGCCTTGTAGTGCGTTACTGAAGAGTGGTGAACATGTTTTGACTAGTTTTTGCAAGGCACTTGGTGTGTTCTGGAGTGCTTGGTAAAAAGTCATTATTGGAGAACACACAGCCTCCATTTCCTTAATGCCGTTCTTTTCTGTGGATTAACCTATGAGCTGAATGTGTTGCATAATGGCTTTTCTGTCGTCTGGTCCTTTCAGATAATAAAAATGTTGGCCACAGGCTTTGGGAATGCAACTTACATACTACCCAGGTAGCAACAGAGAGGAAACTATTATTATTATTATTATTATTATTATTATTATTATTATTATTATTTTGGTCCTTCTTTTGCTAAATAAACAAATAAATGGCTCTGTAATCGCTGAGACTGGGGAGTTGTTGTTACTGACTGTGGTATAGAAAGGGTTGTTAGTACAGGCTTGAATTTCTGAGTCAAACGCCTGCTGACAAAGCAGAAATAGTTTGAGGTCTGAAAATACTGCCTGAGTATTTGAAAATAGTTGTGTGGACACAAAGCTGTTTACAGATCATTCGCTGGCCACTAGCCAGTTTCTCAAGGACAAGGTGGTTTTGATTTTTTTTTTTCCCTTTAGAATCACAGATGTACTTGGCAGGTTATCAGAAGATAAAAATGCTGCAAATAGTCTCGTGGTGCAAGTCTTCATTTAATTAAAATAAATTCAACTTGAGTCTAAATGTTGCTTACAAGCAACTTGGTAAAATATTTCTGAGTTTATTCTTGTGTATGGCATTACACTACAAGGCATGATCCCTATTTTTTTCAAGAATGCTTCTTAGTGTAGTCCTCCTGCAGCATGCCTTGTGCTCTACAAGATGTATTTTAGTTTCACCAGTTTCTGCCTGGCAAATTCTGGCTTCCTAGTCCATAGAGGCAAGGAGACATAATTGACTGAAAATGTCACCGATGATGTTTGTAATGGCTAAAGGAAAGAGGATTGCAGAATAGAATATCCTGACTTGGAAGGGACCCACAACTCTTGATGGAGTGTCTCCTCTCAGAAGGAGAAGAGAAAAGCTCAAAACCATGCAATTCCAGCCCTTTTTGTTGTGGGGGGTAGCACTGGAGAAGTATTAATGGTTAGACTGGAACTTATTTTTAAATATATACACATATACGTATATAAATAAATGTACATTTAAAAGAGTTCATTAACTTTTCTTCTTTAATGTTAATGTTCTGGAATTTTTTAAGGCTGCCAATGTGAAATCTCTCATTTCAACCATATTGAAATAAAATTCATTACATAGCTTGATTTCCCTGCTCTGCTCAGCTGTATTGTTCTGCTGGGAAGGTATACATGAAAATGGTTCCCCTTCCCCTTGCCTCTCATTAATATTAAGCTAGCAGCTCCTCCCCATGTCATGTGTTTGTTAGCATCTTGTGATACAGCTAGACAAAATGTGGGACTCTTGATGGGGACAGCTGTACAGGGCAGTGTGTGTTGGGCTCCTCTGTGCTGCAGCAACCCCAAAAACATACTAAAAAGTGAAATAAAAAGCAGCAAAGGCAATTGTTCCCCCTTTCCCCTTCCTGCTATATCTTTTGAATTTACAATGAGGTTTTGTGCCTTCCAAACAATTGTCCCATCCATTTAGTATTCTTGAAATAAAAGAAAAGGTTGATTTCCACTTATTACCCCTCCTTGCTGCTCTCCAGGAGGCTGCTGGACATTTCAGTATGGTGCCTCAGGCAGCCAGGACCTGAAGCAGCATAACTGGACACTTGCTGTCTGTGACGGCTGGGTGCTGCCCAGTGAGGGACACTGACCTCTTGCTGCCTGGTGATGGCTGTCACCCATTTCTCACAGCAGGTTTTTTTTTTGACACTAGATGGAATGCTACAAGGCTGGTAGGGTGTGTGTGGGCTTATTTTTCCTTCTGTCATGGTGTATGACCTCTGACAATGTCCCCTTCAAGAATGCAGGTGGCTTACAATGGCGTTGGTGCATGGAGGAGCGGGGACCAACTAGGGTTTGATTATTATTTTTTCTTCCCCCAAAAGAAAAGTAGATATTTTTTGGCACTTCTTTGTACTCGGTGCCTAAATACTTAAATTTGTGGAGGACGTCTCACTCCCTCGTTCTGAAGGGATGTGCCCAGCACTGAGGTTATTTCTCTGCAAGTTGGTGGTGAGTGTGAGCAAAGTGAAATGGGTGCAGACTTGCCAGGGTATGCACAGGGCCTTGGTCACAAGGTGTCACTTTCTCCTTTCAGTTGGAAAGCTCTGCTCATCCAGGGTGATGATTAGATGTCAATATGAATTCATTTATAAAGCAGTCAAATAAAGAGAAGCAGCCCCAGGCATTTTTCATCCAGGCTTATTCTGATGTCAGTCTGCAGAAGAGATGGAAAGACTCTGGCCTTCACTGCCATCTCTCTCAGCTGCAGAAGCACCTGCACTGTTTTAAAGCCCCTCTCCACCCACGTGGGGACCTTGGTGGGTCAGTTTGGGCCATGCTTGGTCTGAGGTAGGCCCCTTGTGTGGATGTCTCTGAAGTGACACTGGGTGGTTGTCATGCCGTGTGGCACGCACAGGGCTTGCTCTGGTCTCTTGTGGTGGTTCCCTTCAACCTGAGTAACACAGCCCCTGTTGCAGTGACCTGCTGTGGCTGTGCCACCAAACTGGGCTTGCCGCTCCTTCAGGCAGTGGCCAAGACTCTGTGGAAAGTGTTTTGTGGTGCAAGTGCCTGGCAAGGTGTAAGATGAGAAATCAGTAGCAGTCTGTATCAACAGACCATGTAATTTTATATCTACAAGTACACGCTTTATAATTTTGATCTAAATTCTTTTCTAGATGTTCTCCATCTGGCTCATTTTTAATTACAGTTGCCAGAAAGAAATTGTTCTCTATAAAAGAGATCATTGCAGGGCATCCAGAGAGACAAATCTGTGTTAGGAGAGGTGTATTTAGTGACTGGTAAAGCCATTAAGGTAGGGTGAAGAACTGGTTTGAATGAGGGCCAGCTGATTTTAGCTGATGTTTCCAAAGGAAGCCAAATGTGCTCTAAGCCAACTGTGTCCACGTGGGAGGTATGCCTCCAGTCTGATTTAAATATTTTCTTTTCTTTTAGTTTGGGACTTGGGTGTTTTTTTTGGTGTCTTTCGGTAGTGTGCTAACCAAATAATCTAGGAAGGTTTAAAACCAGAAAAAAAAGTGCAAGGATAAAGTCCTTCTCTTTTTGGACAGCTGAGGGTGGTTTCAGTAAAGGTCACTAAATCTGGACACAGCATGGTGGTGACTGGAAGAATGGGATAATGACTTCAAGGATGGCTCTTGAAGAGAGGATCTTCCAGGCTGGGGTCTCAAGCCAGTTAACTCAAGTGTCCCTTTAGAAGAAACATCTAGTCTGGTGCAGGAAGCTGTGGCAGTCACCTACAGAGCAGCAAGGCTTGATCCAGCACACAGCTGATGACTGGGGTGTCTAGCAGAGGGGCAGCACTCAGCACAGTGTATCTTTCAAAAAATTTTCTACGGCCTTGTGTGAAAACGAATCGTAGCCTTGCTGCCAGTGTTGCCAGCAGACCCCGTTTCTCAGCCTTTCCTGTTTGGTATTTGAGGAATGAAAAACAGGGAAATCTGTAGCCTTCACTTGGTAAGGGAATGTTTTGTGCTATTTAATTTAGGAAATGTGTAGTCTTGAAGGGAACCCAGTTGGCTGAATGGACTTCAGTTGACATGACTGGGTTAACAAAGTACCATCCATAGTCTTAAACTGCACAGCTGCACTCCTCTTACCCTCCCCCTTCCCCTGCATCCCCTTCTTTTGCTATCTTTTTTAATCTATTGCCAGGTGAAGTGTTTCAGTGGCTGCGAACTGAAACCAGCATGAACATCAGGCCTCAGGCAAATCTTGCAAAGCTCCTTGGGGAATTGGTGATGTTTTCCAGGTGAATTGTCAAGAGAACTGTCTACCTTTGCAGTTCTCTTTCTGTCTTCTCCCATCAGACCAAAACATCTCCTGCTGATGGGTGCACGCTGCCCAGCAGCGTGCACCCATCAGCAGAGATGCTTCCTAACTGAGCTCTGCAACTGACCTGTTATTATCCTGGGAAAGTTAGATTGTGGCTTTCTGCCATGCCTTTCCCACCATCCTTTCTCCCCCCTCCCCTTTCTTTTCTTCCTATTT
The DNA here is from genome assembly GCA_013397315.1 of Donacobius atricapilla. Taxonomy (NCBI): domain Eukaryota; kingdom Metazoa; phylum Chordata; class Aves; order Passeriformes; family Mimidae; genus Donacobius; species Donacobius atricapilla. The sequence continues at coordinate 469,126 of WBMY01003897.1, read as the reverse complement.
AGGCAATGAGCGGTTTGGGAGAAGGAAATGCCTCTGATAATGTATATCCAGCATCTTTCACAGTGGGAAAGCCTACCACAAAACTAGGAATCAAAGTGAAAAGTCAGTGAATAGAACTCTATTTTTTTCTTCCTAGTGGGAAACATCTTTTCACTCTGTCCCCAGCAGAACAAAAACGATAATAACTGTGTATCTTTCTGTGCATTATTTCACAGAATGCAGTACTATGCATGAGTAAATTGTCATTATTATTTCTTCAATAGGCAGCTAGTGAACCTGTGGATATCAAAAGCAGGCTAGAGAGTATGTTATTTTCTGTTTTGCTTTCCAGGCATTTGATGTCAAGAGTTAGACAGAAGGAAAACACAAGAGCTTGGTCCTGTCTTTGACTTAAATGGTGACAGTCTTTAATAGCTCTGGTTGGTTTGGGTTTAGAAATCATCTAACAGGATGACTTCTTCTCGTGTATTTCTGATTGTTCGAGTTTCTGTACAGAGTTTTTTTTCCTCATTTTTATTCTAGAAGTAGTTTTCATGCCAGATAAACATTATTCTTTTTGTTTACAAGTTCATCTCCATTGCTGGAGCCTATGATTATTTACCTTACAGAATGCTGTATCAGTAGGAACAGCATAATTTTAGCTATGAATTCAGTTAGGTAGACTTTTTGCTTAAGAACACTTTAAGTTCTGGGTTTTGGCTGGGGAGGTTGTTTTCACTTTGTGCCATTCTGTCTTTCTGCCTGTCAAAAATGTGGTCTTTTTCTTCCACAAGCACTACTCCCATTGCTTTTCACAGGGTAGACCTGGTCTTTTCAGGTAGTGGAAAGAAATGCCATGTAGAGTCCAAGTTTTCACAATGCAAAGTTGGTTGGTCTACAGCTTTCTATGCGGGCGAGTGACAAAAGGAGCTGATGGTAAACATGACTTGGAATAAAAAGTTATCATTTATTGCACTGGGACATGCAACCTAATAACAGTATTGCTTCATGGCCTGTTGCCTCAGGGTGGTAGGAGTTAAGAGTCAACTGAATGAGAAGCAAAATGGAAAATTAAGTTTGGTATGGGGGCATTGTACAGCACTCACTACTAAGAGGTGGTACTGTGGTGAATTTTCACTCGATGGCATGTCTAAATCTGGTCTGCTGCTTCTGTGTGCATTGTGGCAACTGGAATTGGATTAGTAGTTGTTTTTGTTTTTTTTTTTTCCAAATCAATTCCTCTTTTTTTTACAACTATCAGCATAGAATACTGGAAGCTGAGAGAATTTACCAAAGACTTAATTGTGTACAGTGCAGAGGATAATCCAAACTTGCAAGTCATGAGTCACAAATGGTGCATTCCTTCCTTAATGTGTGATGTTGCCCCATATGCTACTTCCATGCCACTTAGCTGGGGAGCAAGCTTCCAGAAGCAGTCTCCCTGAGACACTTTAATACGCAGGTCTGAAACTGTGTTAGTAGGAGAATTACATTACTGTGACATAAATATCTTGGATAATTGGGATAGGGGGGAGAGCTAAATTAGCTGATAGAATTTCTTTTGCACTTCATTTGCATAGTTCTTCGATAATATTAAGGCACAAGAGAAAAAAAGCACCATGAAAAACAGCACATAACACCACTTGCCTTTGAACCATTCTAAACGAAAATTTTTACAGTAATAATGTGTGCAAAGGAAGAAAGAGGCAAGAAGTAGGTGTGTTAACTGACTTGGAGAGTGTGGGAAGGCTTGAAATTTATAACGTTCTGCAGATCTTGGCAGTCTACCTTGGATTCCCCTTGTCCCCTCTGCTTTTCGACATGCATAAAGCCCACTGAGATGAGAAATAAACACCATATTTGTTATCAGACATGACTAGGAATGTGCTTAAGTAGTGGATTCAGTTTAAGATCCAGTTAAATGCTGCAGTATTGCTGTGTTGATGAGAACTACAGCTCTACATAAATGAACTTGAAGCCATCTGGATGAGAAGAAGCAGGACAAGATTTGAGGCTGGCAGTCTCAATTCCATTGACTTGCTCATCCCAGCAGGCCATTTAAAAATGCAGTGGTACAAGTAGCACTCTTAAAAATATTCTTATGCTGCTTCCTTGGGAGGATAAAGCAAGTGCTTTAATATGAATAGAACTGTGAAATGAGGGAGAGAAAAGTGGGGAGAATGTGTAAGAAACAAGAAGCAGTTCAGAGATTTTGGTGAATAAAATCTTAATGTGGTCTAAATGAAGGGAACGTGTTGGTGGGCTCATTTCCATGGGGATGAACTGACAGTGCTGATGTTATCTTGTGGTTCCCATGCTGAAACCCATTAAGAGGCAAACTCTCACTCCCAGGATGATGTAGCCTTTTCTAACTGTTGCTGCCATTATTTGAAGAAACCTCTGCAGCTTCCTCAGTCCGTTGGCTCTGGAGACAATCACGTTATGCTTAGCAAGATGCTTCTAGGTTGCTGTTGTCTTCACTGTACATTTCATATCCACACAGCATTCTGGCTATGGAACAGTATCTTGTGATCCTCAGCCTCTGATATTTGGCGTCTAGCAATATTTTAAGAAACTGCTGTTTTCAGTTAGCATGGGTTGCATTTTGCAGTATTGTGGAGCTTTTCAGATGTCCAGATGGTAATTGCCAGCAATGTGCCTGGAGAAACAGAGCTGCAAGAAGCTCTGCCTTGCCATGGGGATGAGGAATCCCTGGGTGCCCTGAGGGACCTTGTGTCCACACTGCACTAAAGCAGAGGCCTCATTCTGCATGAAAAATGTTATCCCAGTGGAGTGGTGTTGCTGAGATGTGGTGTCTGGATGGAGCCTTGGTGGTTAGTGCATTTGTGAAGTGCCCTGTGAGCAGAGTTTGCATCAATTTTAATCCCAGGAGATTGAGTTCAGAGGGTTTCTCCCATCTATGATTTCTGCAGTTCTCAGTTCTTTCTTCACATTCAACCACGTTGCAATTTTATTATGACTCTTTTTAACACTGACAAATTTTTCCAAAGCAAACAAGCTGGCTACGAAAATCTGACGATTGGTTTTCAAAATGGGAATGCTTAGCCATTTCATGTTGCAGGCAATATTATACCAGCATGCTAATAGTTTGACAGGTCTGTTCTTGAGCAGAACTGTTAAGCAGATAAGCAAACAAACAAATACTCTGCTCATGCTTATATGCCGTACTTGTGATGTTTGTTTTTTCCTGCCCTCTAAAAACATTTTTAATGGAAAGAGTGTGGCTTCAAAATGTCTTTTTACTTCCCTCGTATAAATTAATGTCATGCAGGCCATCCCTCCTCCTCCCCATATGTTGTAGATTTTTAGAATATGAGTGCTCCATGCATTATGAAAAGGGTATTTGGAGTAATTTTAAACAGTATTCTGAAGTGACCGGGGTTTAAATTTGGTCTGGGATACTGAGCAGACCACACTTCCCACACTCTGCAGTACCCTTGCTTTCAGTCCCTTAGGAGGGCTGTGTGGAAGCTTTTCCCCTCCCAGAAGAAGCAAAGTGAAACATGAGCAGTGGCTGTGTTCTGCTGTTGCTGGCCCCAGTTTTCATAGGGACACTCGTGGAGGCACCAGCAGTGTCACCATAGGAGGCACTCATAAAGCTGCAGGGGAAGGATGGTAGGGCCGGTGCGTATTAGTCATCCTGAGTGGGCCAGTCTTACAGGGAAGAACATTGACTTCAGAAAAGCTGTGAAGTCAAGCACTGGGAAATTTTAGATGTCTCTCTGAAAATAGCAAGCCCACCAGTAGTTAGTAGATTTAAAAGGCAAACAGAGAAAAAATTCCGTGAAAAAGGCATCATGCTACTTTTCTGCATGCCACATTTGCTGCTTGAGTATATTCTGCCACCATTTTAGCACCTCCACTTAGCTGCAGAGTGAATGGGGAACTGTATTTCACTGCTTTTTTTAAAGGAGTTTCTCTCCTCAGACCTCCTTAGTGTTGTGAGGGTTTTTTTCCTCAGAGATGTCTTTGTTTCTCTGTTATCTTTAGCATCTTCTTTTTGTACCGAGAACTGTACTTCCCATGTCCTTGGGCTTTCAAATTCCTTCAACAAAGCTTTGGAAAATGGGAGCAGAGGTTAGAGTAGGCATTTTTCCACCTCGGTGTAAGCTATTTTCCCCTCCTTCCTAGTGAGATAGTAAGTCTCGAGGAGAAGACTTACCACAGGCTTTTGTCATTAGGCAGAGGTCCAGGGTGGGAAATTAAAGTTGGGAATCTCCTGGGCTTGCTGAAAGACTTTGGTTCAAGACGCAGTAAGGTCAAGGTGAGGTCAGTGTTGGCTACTTCACACATTACAACCCCTAACTTTGTTTCAAAATCAAAACCAGCTTGAGACCAGGCTGTAAAAAGAACTGGCTGCAGTAAAGTGAGTTTACAGAGCAAGCAAAAGCCTGAGCACAGTAACGTATTTATAGAAAGCATGTGGATTGGTTAGTAAAGGGGAGAGTGAAGCACAAGAAGAGTTGTAGAAGAAAGCTGAGGCATTGAATTCTGTATTTCATCCTCGTGAATGCACCAGCAATGCCTGGCCATTCCCTCCATGGAGGGCATCATAAGGTGTGAAAGGGTCAGGATTTCTCTAAAGAGACTAGTGGTCTGGGGTACCAATTTCAAAAGACCCTGTGAAGAGATTAATATGTTTGTCCAGGCGAAAAATATACTATTCATGTCCATCATACAGGTTTCTGCCTGGGAAACTCAGAAATTGGTAAGGAGAGAAATGAAAGAACTGTGACTTCAGTTAAATGTTCCGTTGAGTTCTTATCATTATTTGTGATAAAAGTGAAGAAATTTAATGGGCTTACCTGTTGCTAGAGAGCTTGACTGATGCAGATAAGAACCTTTGGAGATGGTGCCTGGGAAAGCATTTGGGAGACTGGGCTGTTTGACTGGCTCAGGATAGACTGCTGGGTGTTACACTGCTGAATGTTAAGTGAAGATCTGGAAAATACCAATATTAGGACCATTTCTAAGTGGCTGTTGAGAAAATAAAAGTACACAACAGCTAATTGATGTCTCTACCTCATGCAAACATACACTGGAGAGAAAAAGGCTTTTATTAGAAGTGAGCTGAGGTGAGTTACAGCCCACCAGGGCTGGAGGGGCCTGCCATACTGCTTGCTTCCCAGCCCTGTGATCTACATCCTGCTGGCTCCAGCTCTGTTTCCACTGCAGAACAAACCAGTTTAATTTCCTGGACTGCAATCCCCTGCCCCACCCCGCAGTTTGCTTTTTCTGTGTTAACTTTCTGTCGTTTTAGTGATCTCAATCAGCTTATCATATGATACAATGAGTGCCAGAAGGAGCTCAGTGCTCCTGGGAGAAATATGTGACAGGAGGCTGGAAGGAGGCAAAGGAAGGAAGGATAGGAGCTCCCTGCTGCAGGAGCTGGGATCTATTAACTCAGCTCCAGCTGTACTGAGAAACTGTACCCTTACCATGGTGTAGCTGAAGGGAGGTGACATCTTGTTCTTATCTAGCCATTGTGAGACAAGCAAAAAGAGCTCTTGCAGGTCTGATGCATCCCTTGCAGAAAACCTCACTTTTTTTACTTGGGAAGACCAATCTCACTGGAAGACCAATGACAAATGTCCTAAGCCCTAAGCATGGGCTAATCATGCCTACTAGGTAAAGCATGTAACGTATCACCTAGGTACTAGGCATTGGTTCATAAAAACAGAAATATGCAACACGTGGAATTTATTCTGACATGTTAGTAAACCATCATTACTGATGACGAACTTTACTAAAATAAACAGAAGGAAAGCTGTGAATATAACGAATTTGTACTTGATAATCATAATTTTAGTACTTGATAATCATAATTTTAATGTGGAGAAAAAAAAAAGGGTACTGAAATTTGAAGAGGAACGCTTTAAATTTGTTATCATAGTTGTTGTTTTAGCCATCTAGAGTATTTGTAATATTTCCTAGGAAGTATCAGAAGGGTGCAGCATAGCTGGGGAAAAACCTAGTGACTGAACTCTTGTCCAAGTGTTTTGTTCTGTGTAAGCAGAAGGGATGGGTAAGATGCTGGTGCTGACTGTTCTTTCGCTCTCTCTCTCACTCAGGGTCGCCATGTCAAAACGGGTCAGCTGGCAGCCATCAAAGTCATGGATGTTACTGAGGTGAGTAGAGGAACCTTCTGCTTTATTAGCAACGTGTAAAATTTAATAATGAGATGATGTAAGGCTTACCTCATATTTCTGTTGAAAGGCATGGTCCTTGCATGTGAATGTTTGCAGGACCTGACTTCTCCAGTCCATCTGCCTGAGATTTCTGTTTGCCTCTGTGCTGGGACGTTTGGCCTTCACAAATTGCATTGTCCTGTCCCAGGGCATATGGGTGCATGTAGCACTCCCTTTGCAGAAATTTCTTAGAAGAGGGGGAAGAAATTCAGATTGCTTGCTTTCCACTTTTTTCTCTGAAATGTATCATCTTGCTTTTACCAAAAAAGAAGGTGGGGTGTCTGCTTGATGTAGGGGACAGTGTTCTCCCTGGTACATCCGCAGCCTACAGAGGGTATATGTTTATTCAAAGCAATGAGTCCAGTGTAGTTCCAAGAAGCCCAAAAGCAGAAACATCTGCAGGAATGATAAGCAGGTTGCTAAGAGAATTCAGCAATGTAAAGTAGTTGTAGTAACTGACCCATGGGGATTTACTGTGGAGCTTTAGATGGGAAAGAGAGGAAATTAATCCAGTCAAAGAAATAAAAAATATATGCCTGTATTTGAATCCTTGTGTGTCTTGCAGATTGTGCTGTTCAAAAAACAGTCAGTTTAAATTAAGTCTTCAAAACAGATGAAGGAAAGCATGGGCTTCTCCCTGTTAGTCTATTTGTATTATATAGGGTTCCATTCACAAATTAACAGCTTCAAATTTAAAATCGAATGAGATCCTCCCGTGTGATATCTGCAAAGCTTGGCTGATTCCACTCTGCTGTAGAGAGGTTGTGCCTTTTCAAACTGTCACATTCTTCTGTGCTCCTCAGGGGGAATAATTATGTTAATGCGTGTACATTGCACAGAGCAGGGGGTCTTTGGCCGAGGAGGTTATAGCAAGCAAAACTTCTGCAAGGATATTGCTGCAGAATATTTTATAGCTTAGTGTGTGTATAGGTGCAACAAGTAAAAATGGCCTTGGACACAAGGTCCTAGATGAGTGGTGGGGTGTAATGGGTAAACAGGCAGGAGAGGAGAAAAACAAGAGGCAGGGTTAGGTTAACTGACAGGATTTCAGTCCTATCTCTGAATCTCTAGTGATCAATGAGCAGTGTGACTGGTGCTCTCTAACTTCAGCCGTTGTGTCTGCCAACAGCTAGATATTCCTTTTTTTGTCAGATGGCTTGATAAAGATCAATTTTCAGCTGAAGTTTTTCAAAGGCTGCCTTCATGAGGAGGCAATGCTTTTTTTTTTTTTCTGCTGCAGTTAACAAGCAGAGAAACCAGAGAAGAATGAAGGTACATTGACACACAGTGAATGTTCTTTGCACAGCAAATGTTTTCATTTGTGCAGCAGTTTTACATAGGGCAGCTTGCTGGACTAAGAATGACAATGGCTTCTTCCATAATACTAAGATTGGCTGTACTGCACGCTCCCTGTTTTTAATAGCATGTATTAATCACAAACAGTTGTAATAGAGAGGTTGCATGGAAAAAGGAAAACAGTTGAAAAATGCTGTCTGTAGTATGGCTAAGCTCATATTGCAGGAGACAGCTTAAGTTTTGAAATTTACTGTAATTTTTGTCTGGTTTTGAAAAGCAAATTGTATATTGGCACTGTCTTTTATCTCATAAGTGCAATGCTTTTTTAGGGGATGAGGGGTAGTCAGAGCAAGGAGTTTGGAGATGTTAGCCCTATGCAGCTTAAAAGCATTGTCATTCCTATGAATGGAGCTCATGTGTTTTTGCTTCAAAGTAGAGAGCTCACAGACACTAAAAATGTGTAAATTCTTCCAAGTTGTACTAAGTCAGCTCCACTTTCTAACAGCAGGCATTGGTGATACTGTTGCATGTACCATTTTCTCAGTGGCAGATGTGGCTGTAGGATGTTCTAGTCCAGCCTTGCTTGCTGGTTCCTTGTCCGTTTCCCAACACTTGTGCTGGCACAGCTGCCTTGGGGCCAGATGGTGGCCTAGATCAGTGAATGGGCTCTGGTTCCAGTTTTAAAATACCCTTACTTCTCTCCCTGGTTGTTTGTAACCTGGATTGGTTCATTGATTGAGTTCAGCACATGATGTTGCAAACTCTTGTGTGGTTGCTATGAATAAGGTGGCATGAGACTGGAAAAGACCCACTGCTGGCTGTCAGGGAAAAGGAGTGGTAGCTTAAATGGATATTTCTGCTGGAGATGGGCATATCCTCAAGCCATGGCTTCAGTTCTTCAGGGGTTTGTTTCATGAAAACCTCCTTTGCTGGCAAACAGTGCAGGTCCATCCTGGTTCTAGCTCACCACGACTTCTGGGGACAATGGGAGGGGAAAACATGGGGACAGAAAAGGCATTGGCTACTACCCTTAGCACTGTTCCAAAAGAAATGCTGAGGGAACCATAGCCACAAATTCACCCTCTGTAATGGGTTAAAGTTCGTAACAGGGTGGAAACAGCAAAGATGTAGTAGTTTCACATTCGCCGAATTTGTTCTGTGAAACGTAGTGTGGTAATCTATCTTTTTACTATGGAATAGGATTAGAAGAAAGGCAAAACAGGCTCAACTTAAAAATAGAAACAGTTAGATTTATTAACATACACTAAAGGACAAACAAAAAAAACCAACCATGAAACCTTTTTAAAGACACCCCCTTCCTCCTTAGCAACAATCTACTTTTCTACGAAACAATGCAAAGAGACAGAACATCAGAACTCTTAAGTCAGTAGCACTTATAAAAATAATCTTTCATTCAGTCTTTTGAGGGAGACTAGTCCCTCCTGATTCTGGTAACTTTCCACAAGAAGCACAGTCTGCTTGTGGCTTCCAGCTCCTACAAACGCAGCCCGCCTGACTCTGCATTTGTGAGTTTCCCAAATGCAGCCTTTCATTCCAGGCTGCATATGGGCTGAGGACTTGCACATGGGGTTTCACCTTTTAAAGATGCACAGCTCCATAACAAAGGACTTCTTATTCTTCACTGGTGACGAGGCTTCAAAACATCTCATAGGNGCCCCGCGCCTCGCCTCCCCCCTCTCTCTGCCCCTCTCTCTCGGCTCAGCTCTCGCAGGGCCAGCCCCGGCACGGCTGCCTCAGCCCGACCCCGGGGCCGGCGGGGCCTGAGCCGGGCCCCTCGGCTTTGTCCTAGATGTTACCTCATGGTGGATCCGCAGCAAGAGGGTGAGATTTCCCAAGATTCCTGTATTTAAGCTGGGTGTCCCAGGGGTGTACACTTTTGCCTGATTGACCAACTTGGCTGTCAGTTCCAAAGCAGATCACCAATTGGTTGTTCTACCATTCATGCCAAACCAATACACCCTCTTTGCCTGCTTTAAGAGCTACAGTTAGATGAACTGCTGATGATAATATCCCTGCCCATGGAGCAAGAGGCTTGAGTGGAAACTTTCACAAAACTGAAATTGTGGTTTTCTGATGAGTGGTTCCTTGAAGCTGTAGGTGATTTGTGCTTATGTGCATATTTTATTGGCAGTGTTGTGCCTTTCTGCTTAAATTCGAGCAGTGCCATGGGGGATATCTGATTTTCCTATCTAACCTGAACTGAGAACAGACACAAGACTTCCTTTCTTCTGGGATACCTCTGATCCACTGCTTGTTTTGGCAAATGCTTAACAAATTAGAAAACCTAATGTATTGGCATGCTCTGTGGGCACACCCCAGATTTTCGGTTTTCAAGGCCATGATTCTGCAATTCACACATTGCTCAGGATCAGCGAAGATATGTCAGTTCTGGGCTCTAAAGCTTTGATCACCCAAACAGGAGGGATGTCAAAGTCATAGTGAAGGCTTTCCTTATAAGTTTTGGTTGGCGTGAAGAAAATGAGGTAGTATAACCTCTGACTAGAGGCATTGGAAAAAATATTTCAACTCTGTAGTGCACATGACACTGTGGATATGCTCTTCATCCTTCTCATCTTTTCTTGTGGTTTTCGCTTTAGATTTTAATTTTGAAAAGAATGGTGGCAAGGATGAGAAAAGAGGAGGTGGGCTGAAGCCTATCAACTTGATCTTTGAATAAATTATGACTAGTTAGTCCTGCTGCCTGAAACATCGGGGGATGCTGATGTGCATAAAACTTGCCCGCCTCTTCTACTTTCCTCCTTTCTAAACAAATAAGGAAAATACTTAAAAGACTGTATCTTTACCGATCTTTAGATCTACAGCCCCAAAGCAAACACTAATAGAACTTGTAAGACCTACAGATCTGTAGGTTTTACTACAGAATGGTGCACAGGTAGGGCTTCTTTTCACTTTTGGAGGGCAAAGCTGCAGTGCATTTATGCTGAAAAATTTTCGCTGGAGTGTAGAACAAATAAAACCACAAAACCCATCAGTTTTCATCAAACTACTGGAAAGCTACTCTTATTCCTTGTTGGAATGAGCCTGATGACCATAAAAGGGGAACAGTGCAAACTGTCAGTGTATGTGCACATTAAAAACTGTTTTACAAAATCTGCACATGTAGGATGAATCTCATGCTGCATGCTTGTTGTGAGTGAAGCATTATAAGTAGTCTGTCGTTAATCTTTCTATTGTAAGGTGTCTGTTCCTTTTGTGACATTGATTTGGAGAAGGTGGTGTTCACTCCGTGTTGATCCTTTCCACTCACTGACCATACTGTTAGGTTTCTGTGATTGTAAGATTGCCATGACTTCTAAGATTTGGCAGTCTCTGTTTAGTTAGAAGAATCTGTTTTCTTGTGAAGCAAATAGCATTTAAAACCTTAGCAAAGCTTACTTGGCAAATCTGCCTGCATCCAAGCTGTAAACTTGCATTATAAAGCTTGACTCTGCTTTAACTGCTTTGGAGCCTTTCCTTGCAGCTACATGGTTGTTTCCAGTGTCGCTCCTGTGTTCTGCTTCCAGCGATGCTTTTCTCTTTGAAAAGTTTAGTAACTGGTTTTGAGGGAAAAACACAATTGCTTCTCTTCTGTTTGTTATAACCCCTGACACTGCTGCTTCTTCCTCCTACCTCTTCCCACACACACTCTTGGCATCCCTTGGGAAAGTTTTCCACATGCCTTTTTTAATAGCAGCATTTCTCAGCTCTTGTGCCCAGTGTTTCATGACTTGTCCAATCTAGTCTGTGTAAAATTATGCTAAGTAAACAACTGGATACTGTATCCTGCTGATTTATGAAAGAAGTTGGATTGCTTTTTGTGCTTGCTTGTCTTGCTATTTCTCTGTGTCCTCTGCAGAAAAATTAACAACCTCCGACCAAAGCCTCCAGGCCTGCAGAGAAACATGGCACATCTTCCTTACCTAGACAGGAAAGGTTCCCTTTGCCATTATCCTTACTCTGCTGACTGCTTATTTCTGTTGCAATAGGAAAGTCACTTTGATTGTTGTGAGTCTGTATCTTACAGCCTACATGGCAGTGTAAACTACACCTGTATGGATAATTTGTCCATTTTCCATAGGAAATCTCAAAGCAGTCTGCAGAAAAATAAAAATGTGTCTTCCCACATAAACTGGCAGACAAAATGAGGGAAAAATGAATTAACCCAAACTAAAAGTTTGCCCTATTATGTATGTTCTTGTTTTCCCTATGAAAACCCAAAGACAATCCATGGATTTTGATCTGTTTGAGGGGGAAGAAAAAAGTTGACAGTTCACTCTGGAAAACTGGGAAATACAGATCCTTGTGGCCCTGTGCAACAAAACTGGGTCAAGCCAGCCTGGAGAAGCTGAATAGGGGCCATCCTTTTAGTGCAGAGATATGAATGCAGTGCTTTACCTGGCTTTATTTGGCTTAGTTCAGCTGTCTGATAAAGTATGTGTGTACTAGTCCATGGCTGTACTCACTGTGAAGTTAGCCAAAGCAAACCTAAAGTCACTAGAGTTACCAAAAGCCTTTGCCCTTCCAGTGTTTCATAGGAGTTACCTCTTCTTACTGTGAATTGGGGAAAATGGATCAAGGCCCTAAAAATCCAGATTGTTCCATGGAGAGTACTGGCGTTCTGCTTGCTTGTCCCTGAAATGAGAGATTGCTTGCTACTAGTCTGTGCAACATTTTGCAGTCTTTGGTTAAACAGTTACCTGGCAAAGTAAATAAAGAATCATTCTGTGGAAAAGAAATAAATAGGAAAGCTAGTTACAATCTTGATAGCCCTGCTGTCCAGTTCTCCTGAAGCTGATTAACCTCTGATCTCTTTTAGGGATTAAGAAAAAAAATATAGGACCAAAAAACAAAACAAAACCAAAACAAAACAAACAAGAAACGCCCCAAACAAACAAAACACCACCAAACCCCCAAAAAAAAAACAAACCCCAAACCCCCAAACAAACAAAAAACCCCACCAAACCAAAAAGCTGCTGGGAACTGTATATTACAGTTTAGAGGAAAACAGAGCTGAACAGAGTGGTCCCTTGAGCTGTAACATCTGGTTTTGGAGGAGGTCAGAAAGAGCTACAATAGCCTTGCAGCCAGCAGGGCAGCCTTTTTTGAGCTGTGAGCATTTGTATAGTTGACTGTTTCCTTCTTAATTGAGATCCCTCACCTACCTCTGCTGCATGCCCTTGCCCAGCAGCTTGGCACAGTTCTTCCCCCTGCTTTACCATGGACCTGGTGCCAGGAGGTTCAGCCCTGGGTGCTGCTGTGTGGGACCAAGCTCTGCTGCAGCTCCATGCTGCCCTTTTTCTGCAAGACTCCCGTTTGGGTCAGGCAGAGGCGATCTTGTCTATCTTCAGGGCGGGGGCAGTGCGTACAGCCTTGCAGGGGCACCAGACACGTCACAACACCCCTGCCCTTGGGTGGCTGGGAAATTTCTTGAATTGCCAGCTCATAGTTCTAACAAAGTAGAATGACATTTAACTCTAAAGAGCCTTTTGTCCTTACAAGGAGCAGTGACTTTATCTCCCAGCAAGGCAGATACATCTAACACCTGGTTTAAGTCAGAGCTGCAATTTCTGGATGCAATTGAAGAAATTTCTTGGAGCAGTGTTGGCACCAGTTTGGATAAAGGGCAAACCTCCACTCTCTTCATCTGATTACTCAGGTGGTTAGCAAGATTGTCAGGCTGGAGAAGCTTATTTGGAAAGGGGGGGATGTCTGGTTTCATGCAGTTGCAAGGAGACTGAATAGGGAACTTCACAGGTGGTTTGAGATCAGGGCAAAAAGCTGTGGCTGCTATCAAGCAGCTTGGGAAAGTATACTGCTGGAGGGAGCTGATGTTGAGCACTGAGGGTCTGTGTTACTGTGTCCCTGTGAAGAGCAACTTTGCACTGATACTGTGTGTTTGAGGGAAAAATTGGCAAAGGAGAGAGAAGAAAATGGATGTAAAACACTCATACATGCTTGTTTCTCTGTCAGCGTATTTCATCATAAGTTTTCTCCTTATGCAAGATTTCCACCTGAGAGGAAGACAGTTTGCATACACAGCCTATCTTCAATTGTTCTTGTGGGCATACCTCTCTATATATTTTAACAAGCTTGTTTTGGAAACCCGACTGTTTCAAGGCTGAAATAAACAGATATTTTCCTCTTGCCACGAAGATCCTTGAGGGCACCCTTGCAGCATCTCTCAACAGCAATAGAGCTTTAGCTGTAAAGGTTTCATGGTGCTCATTTAGTAAGATTCCTGTTGCATGGCCTTTTCAGTTTATGCTGGGCAATGGCTTTGTACTCAAAGTCGATTGTGGAACACAGTGTGAATAAAGTGTAAAGAAAGCAGTGTTGCCTCTGCCTTCTCCTCATCTGTATGCTTATATCTGATGTGCAAGGTTCTTGTCCTGTCTAGCAGAAAATGTTTTACCAGTGCTCTGTAAATTGAAATGTAGTTTAGATGACACGGCCAAAAGATATGGCCACATAAAGGGAACTTTGCTTTAGTTTGGCCCGTAAAAGAGTCTCCTTTGTTTTAGGGAGACAGCTTTAAAATTTTGCCCATCTGGCTTTAAGAAAACCAGGTAATACCCTGCTATAGCACAGCAGACAATGCTCAGGATATAATTCAGCTATGGTACCAAGATCTGTTATTGCTCACCAGTATGTGAGAGCACATGTTTAGTATTGGAGTGTAATGGAAATGGCTACAGCTGACTCCTATAGGCAGAAAGACAGGATTGCATTATTAAGATTTCTCTGCAAGTCTTGAGCTCTTTAGACAAGTCTGGACTTGTTAAAAAATTTCTTTCCTTTGATCTGATGGTGCAGCTGCAGTGACACACTGAGAAAGAAAGACTAAGTCATCTAGGTGAGTTAGTTGATGTCTGTTACCATCCTTGGGCACTGTTACCTGTCCAGGTGGGCAATACTCATGCATTTAAGCTCTAATACTGTGCCTATTTTTTTCAGTCATTAGGCTTGATACTTGAAATCATCTGAAGTTCTGCTGTTAGCAGTTACAAAGAGGTCACTAATGACACAGGATTTCATATGTATACAAATGACTGCTAGCATCAATCTGTGTCCTGTGACCCTAATACTAACAGTGGTGAAGGCTCAATGTGGCTAGCATGCAGATGCTTTCACAGCTGAGATGTTTTACCTGCCGGTCATACCTGCTCTAACATGAATTTGACCAATAATAACCTGTGCAAATTCTAGTGATGGAGCATTTCTTCTGAGCCGAGAGGAACGTTCATGCAGGTGGTCTCAGTGCAGGTGATTTGCCACTGCCTTCCCCTGTGCTGAGCTCTGATTGTCTCAGCTGTCTAAGGAAGTTCGAGTTCTGATAGGAAACAAATGTTTTGCGTGCAGATAATAGCCAAACATACCGGGATGCATTTTATGTAATTTGTATCAGACACATAGCACAGCTGAATTTACCCCCAGTGAGTCAGACATACTGTCTACTCAAGGATAACGAGACAACCCTGTCAATACAGTGTTGGAGCATGTGTGCTCTTGCCAGTTTGGGCAGAGTGAAACCAATAAGGATTGTGACAGGACATTGTGCTTTCATTTTTGCAGGTTTCTAGGCTGGAACTTGGGTTGGATGAGTATTCTTCCAGTCTGCATAGGCAACCAAAAGATCCCAGGTCCAGTATAAGCTGCTATCTTTCAGAGATAGACTTTAAAATCTGGCTTGGGCATTAGGATCAAAGTCAGGGGAATTAATTCTCTGTTTATATTAAAGGGGATATATCTGCTTGAAATGTAATCTCTCTTGACTGTGTTTAATTGTATTTTTATGAACTGCACCTGCCTTGTGGGTGCCTCCTATTTTTGCTGCAGCATTCCATATTTTTATCTTGACTTCCTAAGGAAATGAGGCTTCTTGGTGATACTGAGTGTGTCCTGCCTTCTTTTCCACCAAACAGCATTTGGATCTGCTGGTTGACTTCAGCCAAGTTTAATGAGGAGGAGAAATTCCGGAGATACAAAGTCCTGACAAGTTATGTGAAAACTGGCAGGCTGCATGGAGAAGGGAGGGGCTGAAATTTATAGCCTCTGCTTTGAAAATGGTAGGCAGACCTTAGCCACCTTCCATTATCAGTCAGCTGGCCACTGTTTTGCAGTAAATCATGAGGAGAAGGCAGATCACTTCATTTTTATTTGAGGAAAAAGTTCTGTGCAGTGTAGCACATGCAAACTACTTTCAGGCATTTTAAAATCTCTTCTGGTTCTTTCTTTAGTTTATGGGTCCACAAATCTAGTACTGTACATTTGAGATTATCCTATGTGATCTCTCTCTTCCCTCCTTTCTTAAAGTGCCTATTATATATAAAGGTAAAATAGCACTGTTATTTCTCCAACATTTAATGAGACAAAAATGTTTTTTCTAAGTCCCTTGAAAGTGCTTCTTTTGCAAGGCACAGTTTGAATGATTGTGTATGAGTTTTTGGCTAAAATAGTCTTAAAGCCCAGCTCCTGAATCTGGAGATTATGGTAGCAAGTGCTAATGCTCAAGGACCTGGGAATTCATTGTACTCTAAGCTGGTTTGTAACCACAATAAGCACAGCCCTTGTGCCTAAAGCATTCTGCTTCCCCTGTGCCCAATCTCTTAAACATGCAGTGGAAAGCACACAGCTGAGCTAGTGTTAAAGGAGCCTTGGAGATGCTGTGCAAACTAGTTCAGTTGATCAGTGTAGGAGAAGATTCTGTTTGTCTCCAGAGCCTGTAAGTGTCTCAAATCCTTTCCAACAAAGCTGCTGTGTACTTACCTCAAGATAGAAAGTAGCCTCTCAGTCAGAAAACAGTAGCTAAAGAGCAGAGAATACTTTAGATAGAAGTGCAAAGCTGTTGTCATTAAATTGCGAAGATTGGCGCTTCATAATAAGCGCATGGTTTAGTCTTTCTCTCTCTTATTAAGACCCTGCTTCAACCATGATTAGAGCAATGGGAGTCTGGCCACAGAGGCACTTTTTTTTGTTGTTGTTGTGATTTATCTGTTGATTTTTTTAATGTCAGGCTTCATTTCTTGAACATTTCATCAATGTTTTGTTCTGAAAGATGAATCTGAGAAGTGAACAAGCTAACAGCTGAAGTGCTACTGAACCTCTGTGGACAGCAAGCATATAGGTATTGTGTTTTGCCTCACATCCACCAGGTAAAATGGTAGTTTTTTCACCTAGCACATCACTAGTGCAAAAGATGGAGGTGGGTGTTCCAGTAGCCTGCTCTCTTTTGCACCTCATTTTGTAAGATGATGGGTGCCTTCACAAGTGTCCCTCTCTCTGCCTAGTGGGAGGGTCAGTTCCAGAAGTCAGCTCAGCTGTTGTGTGTTGGTTGGTGTATGAGGAGTTTCTGCAGTGTTTCTCTTCAGCAGGAATATTTTGCACTGTAGCACCTTCTTCCTGAACCGAGTTTTAGTGTTTGATTTTAAATGTGGTAAGACCTAGTGGAAATCCTAGCAGCAGCCCACAGGCCTTCAGATAACTATTACTCTCCTGGCTACGCAGCAGGGCTCTGCCTGCAAGAGTAAGAAAGGAGAGCATCCATGATCCCTGAAAATAATTCACATGTGGAATATTTTACCGAATGGAAATGTAATTGGGTGGAGAGACCAGAGGCAGCAGGGAGAGAGATCATCCTGGTGGCTGCTTGGCTCCCCCAGGGCTGCAGGAGGACAGGCAGCCAAGTCACTGCTGTGGAAACACTGATGCAGAGGCAGCATTATTACAGAAGGTTTTGTTTGTCTCTTGCATGTTTTACCTCAGCTCCCTTTTCACTAGCATTTATTGTAGTTGCCTCTCTTTGAGCCTGTGGGATAAAATCATTTTTATAAATGAGTTTGTTGGCTTTCATTCTGAATTTGTCTTTCTGCGTCCCGTACTACACTCCTTTGCAGCAGTTTTTAAAATGTGAAACCTTGCATTGATTATAAAATGATAGAGTCACACTGATTTATAGATCAGAGGGGGCTGCATGGTCAAACAAGTCTGCACTCAAACTTCAGTCCCTGAGGGAGATGTCTGTTCCTGTGTCAGAATTGCTGCTGCTCCCCAGTTCTGATTAAAAAGTTTGGGAAATGTACGTAGCCTAGTCTTGATTTGCAATGCAAATTGTAAGAGTTTGCACTGATGATGTAAAAGTGAATGGATCAGCATGTAAATGCAAACTCAATGCCTACAAATGTAACAAACAAATGTGCCTACAAACGTAAACAAACTGTGTGTAAATTCAGAAAAAGATTTCTCTCACTGGTAGGAAAAAAAGGAGGAGTAGTTGCATTTTCTATTTGTAAATGTTCAGATGGCATCCTTGTGTTAACAGTGCTTCCTCCTGACGTAGATGTCTGTGGTCTCCCCTGCCCNATATAGATTAGCTTTCTACTGTTTTTGCCCTTGCTAAAGCTGGTCAGGGGGTGGGTGAGAGGGGCCAGGCAGGACAGGGAGTGGAAGTGGCAGCTTCTGGGAGCTGGCCTGTACACTGCATCTCCACAGGGTTGTGAAGCTTCAGGAGGAACCCGAAGCCGTCCCTTCGCAGTGCAAATCCAGGAGGAAAGCCGGCTGCAACGCCTTTCCAACATCTTGGCTGCATCTTTCTCAGCCACCCGCAGTGACGGCTGAGGGA
The DNA here is from genome assembly GCA_013397315.1 of Donacobius atricapilla. Taxonomy (NCBI): domain Eukaryota; kingdom Metazoa; phylum Chordata; class Aves; order Passeriformes; family Mimidae; genus Donacobius; species Donacobius atricapilla. The sequence goes on along the minus strand of WBMY01003897.1, from coordinate 451,003 downwards.
CTGTTTGTAGTGCTCCAACCTGCAGATTTAGGAATAAAGAATGGAGTGTAAAGGTCTTCTGCAGGGATTCCCCTACCCTCTGATTCTTTCCACTGTGCAACAGGCTATTTTTAGTCTGCTTGCTTGCCTTAGAATTACTTCACTTTCTGCTTTGGATGATTTCTGTAACATTCATTGTGATCCTGAATTCCAGTGTTCAGGATAATAGCAGAGCAAAGAATTGCTGTGTGGCAAGTTCAATTCCAACAGCAGAGCCAGAAAACCTGTATGAGGTTTTATGCTGTGTTCTGAGGCTGAGGGATGTGTGAGGCCAGCTGCCTCTGACCTGGTGACCTGTGGGAGGCTGGCTTAGCTGAACTGCATTGTGGATCATGCCCCATGTTTGCAGGCAAAGAGCCTCCTTAACCCTGAGTTTAACAGTGCTTTGGTTAGTGAATGGCAAAAGAAAACAACTCTTTAGTGGACTAATCCAGGTAGCCACAGTAGATCTACCTCTGAAAGACATCTGTTTGCTTTAAGTGAAGTCCAGAGTCAAAAGCCCAGCCTGCCCCTGCTGTATGTGCTTGGATGGTACCATTACCAATTCGCTGAATGTCACTCATTCTCCCTCTACATGGTAGTTACATATGATTAAATCAGCATTTTTTTTGTCTATAAAGTGCTCTTAAGCTGTATAAGGAGTTAGAGCAGACCATGCTGTGGGAAACAGTGCTAATCTTAACGTTATTGCATATGATGGCATCGAATCATTTGCCACTCTGACATACAAAAATTATCATAGAATCAAAGAATCACCAAGGTTGGAAGAGACCTACAAGATCATCCAGTCAAACTGCTCACTTGACACTATCTCTGCAACCCCTAAACCACTAACCCACATCACCCAGCACCAGAGCCACACACCTGTTAGACACCTCCAGCGATGGTGATTCTACCATCTCCCTCAACCAATTCCAATGCCTGACCACCTGAACAGTGAATTTTTCAATATCTAATCTGAATCTCCCTGTCTCAGCTTAAGGCCATTTCCTCTGGTCCTCTCACTGAAGGCACAGCAGAAGAGATCAGCCCACACCTCACTACATCTTTCAGGCACTTGTAGAGAGCAGTGAGGTCCTCGCTGAGCCTCCTTATTCCACTCCCTCAGCTGTGTCTCATAGGACATGTTTTCTAGACCCTTCACAAGCCTTGTTGCCCTTCTCTGGACACACTTCACCACCTCAATGTCCTTTTTATATATTTTATATAGCTAGTTCTGTAATAAATGAATTTCATACATCTGGTTGATGAAGCAGAAGAATGCAATTCAGTGGGTTTGGGCAGTGTGTTGCAGTTTCATGGGAAAGGCCTGCCTACTTAGCATCCCTGAGGCAGTGCTGGATCCAGAGGGCGATGAAGACTGACTGGCAGTTTATAAGAAATTTTCTTAGGTAAAAATGAAGATGTTTCTTCTACTGGTTTTCTCTGCAGCTTGATATAATGCATGGGTTGAATATACTTGTGGGAACTCATATGTTCAGGAGCTGTATATTTGGTGGAAAGCAGAGATTGAGCCTGTTGCTATGGGTCAGTATAGATCAAAAAGTTGTAATTCAGTGTTTGAGATTGGGGGAGGGGGA
>WBMY01003897.1:318806-449300 GCA_013397315.1 Donacobius atricapilla | reverse complement strand
GGCGAGTCTTGATTAAGAACCACTCTGGATAGATTGGTTCCTGTTTGGATTAAGGTCTAATCCATGATTGCTTACAAAAATACCCATATTCATCAGCCTTTGGAGGACAAATAGCTACTTAGGGTATGGATAAACAGTCGCAAATACTCTGCTTAGCCTGGTTCCATGCGCTGTTCTGTGCTCCTTGAAATGTGGCCATCCTCCCCTGGCATGGCAGATGAGCAACGGTATCTTGTGCAGTTGTTTTTCTGCATTTTGCCTCCTGATTGAGCTCAAAGCGAATAAAAGTGATTGCTCTGCTTTTGGCCGTCACTAGAGGGCTTGAGAGGGAGAAGGCTGCTTGCCTTCCGCACGATGTCAGGAGCCAAAAGTTTCCTCTGAAACCTGATACACAGCGTTGTAGCCGAGATGTTCGAGTTATGCTTCTAGGAGCTTGCTGGTGTTCATCAGGTTTTTTGCATCTTTCATTCAGGGAACCTCCTTCATATTTTTTTTCCCCCTTTTTAAGCTTCTCTTGTAATTATCTTTACAAGATGAATGGTAAAACAGGTGTGAGGCGAGTAGGGCTGGTGGGCAGCTGACACCACTCAAATAAAAAGGTTTTGCAGAGCCCTGCACTTCCCTGAGGGGAAGCTACTGCAACATGTAGGTTGTTGGTGTGCATGGGCATGTGCTCCAGGCCAGCAGTGTGGAGAGGTGGCCAAAACTGGGTTGTGACTCTTGCATGGATGTACACTCTATGGTTCCTCAGAAAGAGTGTCTGCTCATGAACCAGAGGCATGAAGTAATAAGGGATGTATTGTATGAAAGACAACTTTAGCTGGGTGTCTTGCTTTGGAGAGGCTTGCCAGCAAGTTAGAGAGCTGCCCTCAGCCAAGCCCGCTTTCAGTCAGGAAGTTTTATAGGTCATGAAAACCAGCCATGTCCTTTTTTTTCCATCGTGCCCTGCCTATATATGCGGCAGCACACATGCACCGCCCTCATCCTTCGTGCTTTGGATCAGTGGCTCAGCGTTAGCCCGGGAAGACTTGTGAGTGCCTCCAATTTCTCTGTGGTGTGGGAACACTGAAGCACATAATGGCTGCGATTCAAAGACAAATACTAGCTCTTTGCTACTGATCACTTTGGCAGAAAGCCCCAGATGCTCAGAGACTACAGATGGAGCTGTTTTGGGGAGAGTTTTTTGTTAAAGAAAAAAAAAAAAGGCACCCACAACATTAGAATTTCCTATTATCATTATCAGTGGTGCTAGTACTAATATTATAATTTTCTGTTTTTATGATAGCCTCCCTATTCTTCCTTTTCTTATTCTGCACCCCCTGAACCTCACTTTGCAATTCATGCGAGTTGGAGCACAGCTAAAAGCTTTTTGTAGTGGTGCATAATTTTTTAGTAAACCAGCAAAGACAAGCTTAACCAATGTAACCATCAATTTCTGTGAGACTTTTCTTTTTGTGTGGGCTTTAGGATTTCTACATGTGCCTTTTGGAGGGACTAGGCTGCAGGAAACTTCAGAAGAGGAGCTTTCAGCCATGACGGGCTTTGTTTAGATACCTTAGTCTGGCAGAAGCTGACCTCTGCAACACATGGTCTTTCACTTAGCTGCCTCTCTCCAGCTATAGGATAGGTCTGATTTGCTGTGTGTGGGATTTCTGCTGCTTCCATGCTGCTTGGTAATGTTTCCAAACCAACCAGCAGATCCTTGCCTTGGTTGTGGAGCTGGAGCTGGCAGGGTTGCTGCAGCTGTCCCTTTATGCATGACTTCATTGTCACACAGCTCTGCTCTGAGCAAATCCGGTGCCTTGAACCTTATCCTCCTGAATTTTGAAGCTCTCCAAATAATCTATGTTTCGTCTTTTGGATGTAAATGCCTTCCCTGTCTCCCACTCACATTTTGGCTGGGCTAATTGCTCTTAGTTTGGTTTCAAATCAAGTGTGATTAAGGGAAGATTTCTTCAGACTGCCACTTAATCATGTTACCAGACTAGCATAGTAAAAAGTTGTAATATCTGTTGGGGTGAATACCCTGAGCACAGAATTACAGCCCCTTTCCTGCTTATGAGTCATCTTCCCCTGAGACTCTGTAGTGATAGCATTACTTTTATTTTAACAGAAAAATCCCTGAGAAGGCGACCAGTTATTTATGAACGGGAGAGGCCATGTTTCTTGGGTTTTGTTGGCTTTTTTTTTTGTACTCCGAACTTTTGTATATATCCTTAAGGAAGGCACTGCTTCAGATGAAGTTCCCGTGCAGATGCTGGCTGGGCAGGCTGGGGGGCCATGCTTGGGCACAGGAGATGTGGTGGCTGCTGCAGGCTGGGGTAGCCAAACCAATACCTTTTATGAGGGAGATCAGATTATATTCTGTATCGGGGGATTTCAGTAAAACATGTTATGCCTGCATTTATTTTACAGTCAGGTTGCTGAGTTTCACTTTTTAACAGGGGCTTGTGCTACAGGACTGTGCCTGTCTGAACTGCGTGCTTGAGAAAAGAGCCTCCAGAGCAGCTCACAGCAGGCTCATAACACACACACACACACATGCCCCGCTCCTTTCTCTATTACCTTCCTCTCTGTACATGTGTGGTGCCCAGCGAGTGGAATTACCAAAGCGAGCCCCTGACCACAAGCCTGAGGAAGCGATGTTACCCATCGCTGCCCAGGGAGGGTTGCAGCAGCCTGGATGTGCTTCTACCTCTTCCCAGACTGTTTCAGGGCTTTTTCTTTCCGGGTGAGGTGGCCTGGCCTCTCCAGTTTCACTTAGAGGCTTTGTGGTTGATGTAGGGCCTGCCGCCGGAGAGTTTGGACTGAGTAAACCTCATTTTCTTCTCATCAGCATCGGAGTGTTGGTGCCTGACTCCGTTGTTCCTTTCTGGACTGCTTGCTGTGCATGCACACCTGCAGTTTTGAGCTGCTGTCTGACCATTCAGTATTTTGGCCCCTGCAGGTGCCCTCTGCTAGTTGTGGTGCAGTTGTGACAGACAAGGCAATGCTGGCAGGTTAGGGTCTGGCAGGAGCTTTTCAGCATGGGGGCAGCAGGGCAAAGAGCAGCTGAGCCTCACTGGAAGCTGATGTTGAGGTTGGGAAGTGGACTTCTGTCCCCCAAACTCCTGCCCCTGCATTTCAGCTCAAGAGTGAGAGACTTGTGTTGGGATCTGAGCTGTTTGATTTAAACTGGGGACTGAGATGCCATAGCAGCTGTGATTTTTTGAAGTCAATTACCTTTTAATAAATGCTTGCCTGTTCACAGCCCAGCAGCAAAAACAAACATGTACTGTAGCATTAGAGCTGTTTTATATTTTTTTCCAGTCCTATTTTCTTGGCTGTTAATCAAGGTCTCTTTGTCACCTTCCCAGCTAAGGGTAGATGTTGCTGGGGTGTAATGTTTGCAAGCATTTGTTGCTTTCATTTATCCTGATGGAAGCAGAAAGGATTTACTTCTCAGACAGGTAAATAATTAGTTGTCCATCCACAGCTTCCTTGCTCAGAGAGCAGGAGTAAGGGAGAGAGGGGACTGTGACACCCCATTTAATAGATGGACATGAGCATCTTGTGGCTCTGTTCATTGTTAATTCACTCCTGCAGGACTGCTCAGCTGTGAGGTTTCCAGGCGTGCTTGGCAGCACCGACAACAAAAACATCTGGTCCAAGAATATAGCTCCCTTCTGCTGGCAGCTGCATGAAAATGATTTTGTACATCGTAGCATAGCGCCAAATGCACTTAACTTGTACACTAAAGTGTGCAGCCTTTATAGAGTATTGGCACTGCAGGGCGATTTTATATGCTGTGCATAAGTCAGTGTTAATCTACCAGAGAAAATCAAAACCTCAGCAACCAGTTTTATAAAGGACTTGCTTATCACATGTGCCCAGACGTAGCTGTACCTTTGTACCTGTCTAACAGCTGTTCCTGTCTGAACACAAAGGAAAAACCTTCTGGTTGCAGCGCTGGTTGTCATCTGTCCTCCGGGAGGGTTTGGCACAGACATGAAGGGAAATTTGCCCCTCTCAGACATCGCTGAATTCCACTCATCAGCAGCTGCATTTGTTACTGATAGAGGGTGTCTGTCTCCCCTCTTGTTTTAGAAAGGACCTGGCAATTGCTGAAGAAAAAAATGTTAACTGTGAATCAAATAGTTTGCATGTCTGCTGGTAAATTGTAATTTGAGTGATTGGACCTGATAATTACAGACAATCATCATCATGTCAGTCGGCTGTAAATCATTTGGAAATGGATTTCCCATTTTTAAAAGAGCTGTTTTTTTGAGCAGAAGTGTATTTTAGAGGTAAAATATAATATCCATATTCCTTCTTGCTTTGAAAACCCCTAGGGTTATAAACATGGATCTCATTCATACATGAACAAACAAGTTGGAAAGGTCTGCTTCAGGAAAGCTGCTCTCAGCATACATATTTCTAGTTTTGGTGTGGTGGTTTTTTTTGTTTTGTTTTGTTTATTTCTACAGAGTAGCTGAGCATGGTGCTGTTATTTCAACTTAAAGCTGTTGTTCCATTGTAGGTTTTGGGAATGAAGAAAAGCAGGGAGGAGCAGAAATCTCGAGCCTAGTCTGTCATCCATCATGGGCCTGGGTTTACCCCAGAAAGAGCTCATTCCTTCCCAAGAAGTAGCAGGTGGTTTAAGGGCTAGGACAAGTTTCAATAGGTCTTTGCAGGTCTGATGCTGTCACAGCTACTGACCTGATATTAGTTTTCTGCTCTGTCACTGTTATGAGGAGCAGTTCTCACCAAAACACAGAGGGAAGAGAAGATGGAGATGGTGGCAAAGGGAGTAGGAGCAAGCCCCCTCCCTCCAGCTTTTTAAGCAGTCTTTGCTTGCAATGTTAGTGTAAGGCACCAAGGGCATTTTCTGGAGTATTTTGAAAATTGAATTTGACAAACCTGTAGGGCTTGGTCTGGTCTTGTTCCTTCTCTTCATCCCAGCCACCCATGGTCTGCGCAGACAGTGGTTTATTCAGCCTGTTTCTCAAACACAGGACAGTGGGCTGGTGTCACAGCTGTTTTTTGGAATCCCTTCTGTCCCTCATCAGGTGAGAGGAATGGGCCTTTGAACCTCTTGAGTCCTCCCTATTGGCACCTGGCATTTTGGATTTGCAATACTTTCTCTGAGTAAGGCAGGGGGAAAGGCTGTGGATTACTGACAGAGGCTGAGCGGTGACTAATATTGGACCAGAGGAGCTTAAGTGTTAACCTTTAGGCAAAGATTACCTGAAATTAAAACTTGTAAGGACTTGTGCTCTCACACTCTGTCATTCAGTCGTGTTTGTAAAACACATGTACAGATCGGACGATTTCTTTTATTCATGGGCAATTTACATATTTTGGCTGCTTCACAAAAGAAACCTTATGTTGAATAAGCCAGATCATGATCTCACACCAATCTTTGCTTTCAAGAAGATTTTTGGAAGCTGCGGCATGGTGCAGAATTTTGAGTTTTCCTTTTGTGAGTGTGAAACAGAGCATAGGTTACTACTGGCTGCACTAAAAATGGGCATTAAGCATGGGTATTCCTAAGCCAATGTCTTCCCTTCTGTGTTTGAGGATGTGATGGCTATCTGTTAGAAGTAGCTTCACCTGGCAGGTGTGCCTTAGACAAAGGTACACCACTTTAGAAAAGACGTGTTAAATCTGTTTCTTCTTCGTAGCAGGCTCAATGGAGTGTATGTCACTTTATACAAGTGGATTCGCGGGCTGCGAAGAAAATACAGTAATTTCGGGTTTGGGACTTTTCTTAATACTCATTTTCTGGCAAAATGCAGGGCTTTGTTAGTGTTGCAGACTGTTTTAAATATTTGGAAGGAAAAGTTGCTGCGCTCGGGGCATTTTAATGACGACAGTTCCCTTAATTAAAGCATTAGAAGACTTCGGGTATGTGGACAGCTGAGGGATTAGTACTATGTTACAAAGTACTTCTTCCACCTACTAGTTGATTTGGGGTCAGAAGACCAAGACCATAATAAAACCTGTAGTCTTCCAGCAGTTGTTTGCTTGTCCTAACCATTGATGCTACACCAGTGACCAAAGCTTGGATTCATTCTGTCTAGTTTTAAGGATACAGTGGTTGTGCTGAAGCCTGGAGTGTAAGTGACCTGGGGATCTGCAATTTATCATGGGGGAAAGGTGCCTGTGAGGGACAGATGTGTCCTCCTGAGGTGGTTATTTGTCCTGTAGAGGTGTAAAGGCCACTGGTGGGACTGTGTCTCCCAGATGTATGAGGTACCGTCTGCTCACTGCCGGTAATTGTGGTGGTACTTGTTTGTGCTGCCCTGTGTTTGGGTTTAATGTTGGTTTTGTTGGTTTTGTTTTGTGGGTTTGGTTTGGGAATTTTTTGTTTGTTTTTAATTTTTGTTTTTAATTTTATTTTTTAATGTGTGATTGATTTTGGAGTGCCATTGCCAGTCTGCCCCCTCTGCTTTGCAAATCTGTCTGTTTGATTTTGACCTAAATAATATCATGCACTGAGCAGTGCCAGGCCTTTCAGGAAAGAAATGGTGGCATGTGATAGAGTTGCTGAATTTCTCCTGTAAACTACTTCTCCAGCCCCGTTTCATTTTGATAAAAGATCTTATGTGAAACAGCTCTGACGGAAGCCCAAGTGGGATAACTTTTCCGTCCTCTCATTTGTTCTGTTCGTGTTTGGGTGTGCATGGTTATAGCTTTTGCATTTGTTATCCTAAACTGTTGGGATGTTTTATTTGTCTTGTAGCATTTGGGTTTCCTTCAATGTATGAAATGAAAGAGGGGTTGTAAATAAATTCCTCTTCCCTGTTTATCCACAAGACTTGTTGGTCAGTGTGGGTGTGAGGCTGTATATTGAACAAATCTAACTTGTAAGGAAATTAGTGTCTTTGTGTAATTATAGGTTTTCACTATGCATGTTCTAGAAGAACATTAGTGCTATGCCAGAACTGCTATTTTTAATGTATTTTACTTTCTTGGCTTATATTTCTGCTAATATAATATCTGTGTGGCATATTTGGTGCATAGGAAATCTGCTTTCAGTCATTTCAACCTTTTGTTTCCTCTCCTCTCAGATGTTTGCCTTCTGCCTCCCTCTAAGTTTAAAGCTTAGTCTCAAGCCAGAATTTCAGTTTCTTGTTGAATCTCTCCAGCTGCATGAAACCTGCAGGACCCGGGAGCCTTTTACATCTCCCAGGTCCAAACTGCAGCCTGGCAGCATCTGGACTGCACACGTGGGGAGGGACTCGTGTTGATCCCTTTGGGAAGGAGATCTGCCCTCCAGGTGGGAGCGGTGGAGCTTCATACTGCCCAGGGCAGAGCAGGGACCAGACAGTGGGTTGGATGCCTTCCTTGGTTCTGTCACCCCCTGAGATGCTGCTTTCCTTGGCATCAAATGCATGCTGAGATTGGAAATAGAAAAGCCGTGCAACATTTTGGCATTGTGCATTAGCTTGTTTTCTCTGCAGCATCTCCACTAATTATCTGAGCCTGGAGCTCTGCATAAAGGAGATTTCATTCTTTTGCACACAGGCTTAATTTTAATGTCTGCTAGGAAGGGCTTGTTCTGATCACAAGAAACTGGAGACTGGATGTAGAAATTGTATAGCAACATGCATTTTTAGTGCAAATAATAGTGATGAAAGTAGGGGACTAGTTCTTCCCTCTTCTATGAGAGCTCTGAAGATGTCAGTATAAGGCTAGCCTGTTGTGTAACTTTTAAGTAATTTAGGCTTGATGAGGATGGACAGTTGAATTGTATAGCTGGGACAAACATGCAATCTGAGCAGGAAACTCTTTTAAGTAATCATGACTAGGATCAAGGAATTAGCCTTGGAAACAGTTGAAGGGATTTGCCCTTAGGTTTCTCTCTTGGTTGTCTTTGGAAAAGCCTATGGCATTCTGGGATTTTATTGAGGGAGGTCAGCAGTGGTGTGGTTTCTGTGCCTTCTGTGCAGCTCATTCAGTGACCAGTGAAGGCACCGGAGGCACATCAGGCAAGAAAGAAAATATTGTTGTCGAAGTGACTGGCAGAGGAGGTGGTTTAGTGGGGAGACAACAGACAAGTATTGTCTTCACGTGGTTTTTGGCTCCTTCCTGCCTGCACGTGATTCTGTCTCCTGCGCCTGCACAATGCTGCTACACAGGCTCCTTGGGGAGTGCTGGGACCCTGCTTAGGAGCTAATCCTTCCTCATGCCTCTTTGTCCAGCTATTTTAACTGTTGCTTTATGGCTGCAGCCTTAGTGATGGCACTGTCGTGAACAACTTGGCTCATTTGCGTTCTTGTTTCAAATGGTGCCTTTAGCGTGCAGTAGAGAGGGTGTTGTGCCAAGGGGAGACAAAGCAGCTTCTGTGTTGCGTGTGTTTGGAAGCGTTTCTCACCTGCTTGATGAAATGTTGCCACTGAAGGTAACTGAGTGCGGTCATAAGGACAGCACTGTTCTTCAGCCAGTTCTCACAAAAGTAAGGTTTTTTTGACCCTTGAAAAAGCTTCACAGCCGTCTTCTGCAATTACCGTGCCTGAGCAGCATTGCCGCTTTGCTGTTCTTGGCAGCATGGCTCTGTGCCAGCAGGGCAGCAGCTCGCAGGCTGGTGGGCAGCTCACGGTGACAGGATGCCTGGTTTCCAGAAAGCTCACGGTAAAGTCCATGGAGGCCTTTCTCTGCACGGGCTGTGCATGTATGTGGGTGAGGGGCAGAGGCTGAGGCACCCTCCCAGCAGTGCTGGAGGATGCTCACCACCCGTGCCACTGCTTGCTGGATGGCTAGTGCTCTGCTAGTGTCAGAGTGTGGGGCATGATGGATGCCTTTCTTAAGAGGGTACAGACTGAAGGTCTTGGAGAAGGTGTGTTTGGGAAGGACTTCAAAGACAGTGCAGAGAAATTAACCTGCTGATGCCAAGATGGGAAGAGTATGTGGATAAGGGGTCCGTGAAAAAGAGACCTTGCATGTGAAGTGAAACAGGCACAGAGAATACTGGGAGTGAGAAGGTAACACAGGAGAGAGTTGGGAAATAAACTTACATGAGGTCTTTAGCTTGAGGGTAACAAAGCTCAGAGGCTTGTGAAAGGCTCCCAAGAAGGATGGGGTGTAATATGAAAGTTAAGATTTAGGAAGGATTGTATAAGGACTTGTTAAATGTTTATTGCACTTCTTGATTAAAGTCTGTTATTTAAAACGGTTTAGATTTTCCCTCCCAAGAAGCTATGTTTGATATTTTTTCTTATAAACTGTTTTATGTTGTATTCCCAATTCCAACACTTCATTGTGGTGTTGGAGAGGATCATGTTTTTCCACGTTGCACTCTCTGCACTGCAAACTGCTCTGCTTTATACAAACTTCCTACCTTGGCAGTCACTGGCAGGGACTTACCCACTCAGTGTATCGTTTCTCTTGTGGTTTGGTTCCTCCTGAAATTACAGCCTCCTTCCCGGCTTGGAGGCAGCACCACAGCTCCCAATTCAAGTGCTGTGCTGTGTGCAATACTGCCCCAATTTTCCTTGCCAAAACATCTCCCTCATGTGTGAGAACTTTATTAACGAGTGTATATATTATAGGTTCCAGCAGCAGAAAAGGTCAGCTATTGTGCTAGGCTCTATTCAGACTTTCTCTATCCTGAACAGATTCTGCTCCAAATGGATGCTGGCCAGGTCTGGGGTGCAAAGAGGAGGGAGGTTGTGACACCCAAGCAAAGTTTGCAGAAGCTGTTATTGTGATTTGATTTATCCAGGAAGATTTTTGTTTGTGGTTTTGGTGTCTTTTAGGACTTTTATTTTTTTAATGAGTGGAAGGTAGAAATGAAAAGTCAGAGGAAGCAGAAAGGAAAATAAACTGGGTTTCTTTTGGACTTTTGTTTTTCTTCAACTAGCATATCAGGGCAAATGGTAAAAGAAAGGGCAAGTCATTATCATTTTGATACCTTTGGAAGCAGACTGGTTTCCTCTCCACTGCTCGGGGCATCCAGGGGCTAGCAGTGCCTTTTCACTGTCACTATTGGGCTGAGGTTGCTGCCTGCCCCTCTGCACAGACCCCAACTCTGCTGTGATCTCAAGATTCCCGAATTCCAGAAGCTACCGCTGGAGCTTGTGATCCTCAGGACCTGAGCTTACTCTGAAACCCCAGGCAGAGTATTGCCAGCTGCCATTCTCCAGGCAGGACAGCTCCATGGGTACAGACAGGCAAAGCTTTGTGAGCAGTACTGGGAAAGCAAAGTAAAGGAGATTAGAAGGCTTCCCTTACTCCATGCCATTTTGCTGGTATTTTTGACTTTCCACTCTTTGGTAGTGATATTAATTCTTAAAACCCTGACTGGATGCCATTTGTGCAGGGAGAGCTGAGATTTGTCACTGTCTCCTTTCGTAAATCAAAAAGCAAAGCCGTATTCTGCTTCACGCAGATTTGGAGCAGCATATAAATCATCTGGTAGGATAAGTAAACTTACTCCTTTATCACAGAACATTGTCTTGCTTTTTCCTTGCTGGACTGTGTTTTCTCATTCGCATTGCCCCTCATCCTATTACTTGGGTAAATAAAACCTTTGGAAATAGTCCCGAGCTTCTCCTCCTTGAGCTGGCAGAATAAAAATCCAGCCAAGGGCAGTGGTCAGACAGATCTTCCAGGTAGGGGAATTTGGATGAAAAGTCACCACTTACCTGCCCTGAGACATGTCTTTGCTCTACCTTTGGGAGGTTTGGGGTTTTTTAAATTTTAAAATTCATCTCCTGAAATAATTTCATTATGCTATAGGGCTTGGGAAACAGTGTTATCTCCCCCTTACTCCTCCAGGTGTGTTTCTCAGAGACAGTTTCTGATAGGGGTCTTGTACCCGTTTTTGTGCTGGAACAGGTCAGGACTGTTGTGCTTGGTCTCCTGAGGCATCTAGGCAATGATGTTTAGGGAGAGACAGACTTGAAGTGATTTTTCCTTTCCTTTTGTTATGTCCCCCCTGATTCTGACATATCTAGAGCTTAGTTGTCTTATTTCCTATACCTCAAAAATGTCCAGCAAAATGTTTTTGAATTCCTTATCTTCCAAAAAGTTGTGTAAATAAGCATCATTTTCTTCCAATAATGATGCATCACTATTATTGAAAGAAAATAAGGTGGTGTGTTACCTTTGGAAAACAGCTGATGATCTTCCTTACATGGATTTGCACTAGTAGCATTTTTTGACTGTAAGTTTCTCCGGTGGCAACCACGGTCAGATACTTACATCTTCATCTGCTTAAATCATTGCAGTTTTATAAATGCCGAAGTAATAAAAACAACAAGTCGTTGATTAGCCATCTGCATGCAGAAAGACCCACAGTGATGTTTAGTGTGCACAATGCTAAATGGAAGAACAAGGGAAGCTGAGCTTTGTGGTGGGGCAGTAAGTAAACTGATCAGGTGCTGCTGGGTGGTAGGCTGAGAGGTAACACACCTGGGTTTATTTTTAGTGTGCTAATTCAAATGGTTGAAAATTATCTGAATGTACATAGGTGGATTTCTGTGTGGGAGTCATATGCAGGTTTTTGTCTTACAGGCAAGATTATTTTCGTAAAAGAGTGTTGCAGTTAGAAGCCCCTAGGGATGCTGGCAGGTCTGTTCAGTCTCTGAAGGGAAACACATGAAAAGGGAGAGGAAAGCTGCTCCAAGCTTGATTTAATCATGTGAGTCTTGCAAAAGTATAGCTTACTGCAAAAATTACTGGTAATCAGGCATGCTGTCACAAATAGACAGCAAATGTATAAGTATAAAACACTTCCACCAGCTCCATCAGGGGGAAGACAAAGAGAGTTTCAATGGGAGTTTGTATTCACAGATAATGGCTTAAAGTGGTAATTGATGCCAGCTGCATAAAATCACTAGGAAGGCCTCACCAGCTGCCTCTCTCCTTCAAGAAAAAAGGATGTACTTTTGTACTACTTCATGAGAATGACAGTCTCTTGCCTGAATCAGTTTTCATTTTCTGCTTTTGTGATACCCTTGCCTCAGCAAATGGAGGGACTGTTGGTGGTGGTGCAGTGTATGTGTTGTATGGCAGAGGTGACAGACCTTCCATTTCTGGGGCTGGCTCACATGTCAAATCCCAGGATGGCTGCCAGAGCACCTCGGTCTCCTCAGGAGGATCCCTGCTGCAGGCTGCAGCGTACCCTCCCTGAGGCACGTGTGTCTGTAAGGAGATCTGCGAGGAAATGGCCTCATCCGGTGAGATTTTTGGGTGGGATTCATCTTGTCCTGATGCAAGACATCTGCAAGATTGGTGTCTGGATCTTGGCTAATGACCTCACCCTCCTTTTGTAGTTAGCAGGGAGAAGTAAACACTGGAAGGGTGCACATTGTTTGGCCTCTTTCAGATGTCCATATTGGGATGAAATGACCTGTATCCTGGAAAAAAAACAATCCTTCTGAATCTGGAACGGAACAATTTTGATCTGGCCAGTTTACTTTTTTTAATTTCCATTTTTTTTTTAAGTCTTTCACCAATTGGTGTACCACACTGGTGCTTCAGCCTTTTCTGTGCTGATTAATCCTCCTAATAGTTCCTGTCGCCACAAAGTCTTCAGGACTCATTGCCAGGGAGTTATCGATCCACACTAAGTAAGTGGAGTCTTCCAAAGCCTGGCAAAATTTGCTGAATCCATTTCTTATTGTAGACTGGATTTTGTACTGGATTGAACTGTAGGTGAGGTGCTGTTTATGTTGTGGACAAATGCTTGAAGGCAGCTGAGATGTGAATATAGGACCACTGTTAGCTGTAGTTCAGGGAGATATTTGGGGAGATACTGCTGCAGGTGCTGTGACAGAGACTCGGTGGAGAGCTGAAAGAGCAGTAGCTGTCTACAGTCTGCTGGCTCTGTGTGTGCCTTTTTTGTTGTTTGTTCTTCAGGATATTTTATTTTGGGGGGAGGAGGGTTGGGATTTTTATTATTTTATTTTTCAGAAATAGATCCTGTTTAAGTATTGCCATTTTGGCTGCTGTTACAATAAATAAACACAAACAACCTTTAGGACATCCTGCCCATTGTATTGTAAAAGCTATTGTGTTCATGTGCTAAGGGTAGGAAGTAATTTTTATCTAAAAAGTCAGTTCAAAATAGCAGATTAATCCAATTTTACATATTAACCTATCAGCAATTAAGTACCAAAGCATCAAGTTTAACAATGCTCTTGTGTAATTTTTTTGCCTAAATGTGCTGTTCAGAGGTTTGATGTAATATAAGCATGTATTCCTGCTCTCTTTTTTTTTGTTTTTGCATATAGTCTGAGTAAATAAAAAATCGTTCAACAGCAAGGACAACAGAAGCAGCTGGGGAAGCATCAAGTTAGCTTTTGGCTCAAAAAGCTTTTCTACAATGCTTTTTCCCAGGGCTGCTGTTCACTGGAAACTGTGATTTACAAAGTTCTTCTACTGTATTGTTCAGTGTTCCAGAAATACACAGTATTTTATTTCAAAGATGCATCCCAAGAAGATGAGAATAGTTTATCCCTGATGCATTTTGGGAATTCTGTCATAATAATTTACAAATAAACGTTGCATCTCACTATTAGAGTACTTGAAATAGTTGCTAGCTTTGTAGCAGAGAGTGGCTGTGTGTACCTGCGTGTATAAAGAGTTAACATGTAGCTAGTATTAACATCTGCATATGTCATGGATAGGATATTTGACTGCTGGCATGGTAGAAATTTCAAGGAAGTTTAAGGCTTAAAATTTTATCATATAATCAGCTTTGACATCACAAGATAATCAGAATATGTGCTACCATTCCCATCAGCCAGCAACCCTAGGGAGAAGTAGTTTTGGGTTCTTCCTGTACTCAGTTGAAGCTAGACGTTTTTCTGCTTGGATATCTGTGGATATAAAATTGATGAGCAGAAAGGGATATCCATCTGCCTTTTTAATTTGTTGCCTTGATAGGTGCTTGAATAAGACTCCTGATGTCTAGGTATGGGAAGAGAGAGTTGGGGGTGGGTTGGTGTCTACTCCTTCTTCTGTATCTGCTGGCTGCCTGCTCAGACACCACCTCAAAGCCTGTGTGGATCCTTCCATGCAACACGTTCTACTGTCACTTCAAAAGCACGTTTTGGGTGTTTTAAGGAGTGGTTTCATTATATTACCCAATTCAGCTCTTTGGAGGGGTGGCCTCCCTTCACCTGAGCTGCTCTTTGCTTGGCACCTTGCTGGAGTAGGGGGAGCCAGGGGAAATCCTTCCTCTGCCTTTGTGTCTCAGCATCCTGTTTACTGCCTGGGCTCCTGGCCCGTTCTTCCTGATGCACTTGCTCTTCCTCCACAGAGGCAGATGGATGAGAAGAAAGCTTTTGCACGAGGAAAATGCCTTTTTCTTGTAATAAGGGGAATTCCTGATCTCCACCTCTGTTTTCCTGTGCCAGTCCCATGCTGGCACCAAGATGGGAACCTGCTTCGGCAGCTGGTTTCACAAAGCCACTGTCTGGCATTTAAATAGAACTGGTTGAAATTTCCAAAATTAAAGGAGAAAAAATTAGGAAGATGGAAATAATACTCCTCTGTCATAAATTCCCAGCCTGCTAGCTATGGATTTGCTTAAGGTATTACAAGCATACGGTTTTTGAAACAGATTATGTTCCATCACTGGGTCAAATCCATTGCATCTTTTATTTGGTTTTTTGCTCTGTTGAAGACTTGGAAAATACTTGTTTTAAACCATCTCAATAGACAGGATTTTGATGGCATAAACATCAGAGGGGTTTACTGAATGATGCTGGTATAAATTGAAATTTAGGAAAAAGTCTAAAGTGTGAAAGTCAAGAATAAGTAAATAATGTGTGTGTTATATTAAACATATGGGGATTTGTTTTATTTTTTTCCAAAGGATGAAGAAGAAGAAATCAAACTGGAGATTAATATGCTAAAGAAATATTCTCATCATAGAAATATTGCAACTTATTATGGTGCTTTCATTAAGAAAAGTCCTCCAGGACATGATGACCAACTGTGGGTAAGCAGATGTTTTCCAAACATGTTCGTAAGTCTTTCCCTATTGGATATAGATTGATGACGAGAAAATACCACTTTATGGAAAGATAAACTAAAGGAGTTTGATGCTTGCCTGAACTGCTAGATACGTGAATCACAGAGGCTAATCACACATCCTTAAGGGGATGTCTGAACCAAGATTTGCTATAAGCAGCGGATTTGTTCTTAAAGTAATTTTTTTCCCCTGTTTTCCCAGGTGGATAGTAACATGTTTCATAGGAACAAGACAGCTGAGCTGAGCAGTAAGAATAAGTGACTGTAAAAAGAAAGCTGCACTTGAGATTGTACCCATTACATTTTTTATCCCACCTCGTCTACACCCTCTAGAGGACTGAAGTTTGGGGTTGAAATGGCAGGGTGCATGTTCTTCCATAAATAAATGGAAGTTAAAGGATAAGAAGTGTTGCAGTGATGTGATCAGTTTGATTCCTTCTGCATTGGATGTGCCCTTAGTGCTAATGCATTTTGCATAGCTGAGCAAATCCAGATTCCCACCATTAAATTACGATGATTAAATCAGTCCTTGAAAATGTGGTAACTAATGTGAGACATACTCCATATATGTCTGACACACACTGAAGACATTTGGTTGAATCCATTTTCCAGGGAGAGATGTAAAATATATTCTCTGTTTCACAAGAGCTTCCCAAATCAATGCTGTAAGCTGATTATTTTGCTTTGCTGAACAGCTGAGATGTGTGTTTAATGTTGGTTGTACACGGATACTTGTTTTGCAGCTTGTTATGGAGTTTTGTGGAGCCGGCTCTATCACAGACCTTGTGAAGAACACAAAAGGGAATACCCTGAAAGAAGACTGGATAGCGTATATCTCCAGAGAGATTCTCCGGGTGAGGAAAATAGTCTACCCCACACAAGAAACAGTCTTACTGAGATGTAGCCTAGCTTGAGGTTCTGCAAGAAGCTGTTTCTGATCAATCCCATTAGCCATGTCATCACTTGGAGAGTGCGTAGGAGCAGATAGATGTCTGCTCCACATCATTAACTTGGTGTGAGTTGTACTGTATTGTAGCACAAGCCTTGCAGAAAATTGCAGTTTCTAGTCTTGGGAAGCCAATAGAGAAGCCAGTGACCTTACCTACTGCAGAAGCTGTGAAACACTGTCCGTAAGACCTGAGGCTGAAACAGTGTTGTAGCACAGTAGTGTACAGAATGGGCTTTTCTAAATATGCTTGCAGCTGCTTTTTTCTCCTCCTAATCAAGTCCATGGATAAAGAGCTGTTGGCTCAGGCCAGGAGTCAGGACTTTCTGTGCTGTGATGTTCTCTCATCTTGTGTTATCCCTGCAGTCTGTCTAGAACAAGCAGCTCTGTCATGGGTGGCTGTGTCCTGTGCGGTGCTTGCAGGCGGTGCTACAGAAGTTTTTCAGGAAGAGGGCTGCAGCTTTCCAGTTGTTCTAAAATTGCAACTTTAACTAACTATCCTTAATATTTAATTTCCACTTGGTACAGTTCAAGTGCTTTTTGAATTGGCATTTGTTTTGCTTCACTAAGTAAATCTGGGATGGTTTTCCTCGTGCTTCTTTGTAAAACAAATTGCCTCCTACCCATACCACTACACAGTATGTTTGTTCAATTGCTTAATCATAAATGAAGTTCTGCAGGGTTTTATGTTAAAGGAAATGAGCACTGGCTCTTGCGTAAATCAGTGCTGCTGTTGTCTGTGTTACACATTTGCTCTGCCTTGGCAATTTTTAAGATGAGGACCGAGGGAAACACACAGTTCTGGTCTCTTGCTTTTACTTCAAATGCTAGAGGAGAGTCCAGCTGCTGGTGTTTGATTGGCACATTTTAAGTTGTTTAAAACTAACTTCTGCAGGACTATTCTATCCTTGATTTGAGAGACATGTGGGCTTGGAGGTATTCCATGCTATGTTGCATTCATCCTGGATCCTCCTTAGATAAAGCAGTCAAACACTTGCTGAGAAGAGGAAAAAATCATTTACCTCAGAAAGGAGTTAGGGAAAATCATTTTCTCATTCCAGTGAGAGATTTGCAAAAGGAGCATTAATAATTGAACATCAGGAACTAGAATATCTGGAAAAAAAGGAATGCTAAACTCACATTGCAATGAGATGTTTCAAACCCTGATTCAACACAGAGTTTGTCAGAGGTTGACAAGAGAGGTCACATAACACAAAGTTAAAAGGAACTAAAGTGCCAAAGATTGGTGTGGAGACACAGGTCAAGGTCAACCTAGTGGATCCTTGTGTGGTTGGAAAGGTCTGGGGACTGCAGGAAAGTGTAGATGCGCCCCTCTGTCTCCTCCCAGCCCTTTGCAACCACAAATGTGTTTTTTCAGTAACGTTAAATGGTACTCTGGAGAGAACAGACAACTATCTTTCTGGCTGGGTCAGAGTAGCAGAAGGCTTAAAAAATATCCAGTGTGAAGCTGTGGAAAAGCCTTCATTCCTGTGAAAAGTAAGACCACATTTAGCATTAGCAGTCAGTGAAGGGTCTCAGGGACATCAGCTTTGCTTGTGACGTGTGGAAGAGAAGCTGTGGATGGTGGTTTTTTTGTCACACTCATTAACTGTTTTTAAAAAGGAAAACAGCTCAATGGTTATGTAGGCAAACTGGTAAATGATCAGTTAATGAAGAACATGTGTTAAGAAATACTTCTCTACAGCAACAAGTACTCTCTTAACATCTTGCAGCTGTAAAGGTTCTATTTCTTTATTTTTCACAAAACATTAAAAGACTACGAGGGCAACATGAACAGGCAAGATGATCCCTCTGGAGACTACAATTTTCCAAGCAGAAAAGTAAGGAGAACCCAAAATACAGGCAGTTGCTAAGAGGGTTGCCTGTTGTTCTCCCAATTACATTAGAGAGTAAAATGGAACATATGTCTTTCTCAGCCCTCCCTCCACATGGCTAATGCTTTGGGGCATGTATCCAGGTGCTGTCTCAACAAAAAGCACCGTATGCCAGGAGGTTTTGTTTCCTTTGGAAAGTATAACACTTAGGCTTTTTTTTTTTTCACCCCTTTGCATTTTTTTTCTGAGGTAGAATTATCTGGCTTCATGTTTATGGAGACTAGAGAACTGCAGTTTTGCAGTAGAGCATGTCTTTGTCTTCTGTCTCCCCACCTCCTTCTCGCGCGTGCAGATACACATGTGGATGCTGCCTCCTTTCTCCTTCCACCTCCCTTCCCAGCTAAATTCTGTGTGACCCTGTGCACGTCAGAAGTCAGTGGCATACACCGACACTGATGTCATGTAGAATATAATTGCATGGAGACTTTGTGGGAGCTGAACTTTCTTCACAGGACAGCTGTGAGGTGTTTGCACGGCGCAGATGTTGGGCTGTGTTTAGGTACTGTGTGTGCGTGATCTGAGGCCTGTGTCTCTGCTCCATCACCAAAAGCTGTCTGGGGGGTGTGCTGTAGGTCCCATTGCACCCAGTTGCAAGAGATCAAGGCACCGTGCTGTGACCTTTGGGGCGGCTGGGTATGGGTAGTCAGTTGCTGAGCCAAGAGCCTAACTCTGAACATCCTCCTTCCTCTCTTCTCCTTAATGCAGGGATTGGCACATCTTCATGCCCATCATGTGATTCACAGGGATATCAAAGGGCAAAATGTGTTGTTAACAGAGAATGCAGAAGTGAAACTTGGTAAGTAGGTGCACATGTCCACTTCCTCATTTGTTCAGCCTTTGCTTTTATGATGTTCCCAAATTAATTTCATCCTTTAAGAGCCCTGCAACATGTTTTATAGCTTGAGTACTCAGTGGTTCCATGTGGATTGACAGCCTGCATGTATTTCCTCCTGCTTGGAGAGGATGGAGCACAGGTTGTTGTTGAATTTGATTAGAAGATGTTGGTTTTCATGCCAGAATCGGTGCAGGGATCATTTTGGTTCCCCCACTGAGCTGTGTGTAACTTGAGCCTGTTCTGATTCACTGTATTCTGGATTTGGGAAGTGACAGGAGTCTCTCTTGTGTTTGGCTTTAATTAAAATAGCACCTGCTGTTCAGGTTCTGGACACAAAAATATGATCTGGACAGCACTCTCAAGGGAGCTGTGGCATTGAATTCAAAACACAGTTCCAGCTCTGGCATGCCTGCCGAAAATCGTGCTCATCCCTGCCCTCTTCTCTCCTGCCAAGTGGACATACTCTTTTTTTATTTCCTCTCTGATTTGTCTCTTTCAGTTAGTGCACACGTCGGCCTTCTGTGTTTGTATCATGCTACGCTTGCCACCTTTTTTTCGTTAAATATAGAGCCATGCTGAAACCCTCCCACCCAGCCCACATCCCTTCTGGTTTGCATTACACCTTCCTGCAGCATGAGGCGTGGAAAGTTGTCCCGGCTGCTGGAGGAGGAAGCTCCGGGGAGAACTTTCCTTCATTTGGTCCAAAATGGAGCACAGTAGCTTCCAAACCTTTGCTTCCACTCAGCTTGTCTACACCAGTTTGTCAGTGTCACTCAGATGGAGGATGCAGTGAAGCTGACACAGCCCTCTTAGGGCCGATGCAGTTACTGGTATAGAAAGACATGTAGCGCTGTGGTCATGAGCAGGGCAAAATGAAAGGCAGAAAACACGTCTGTAATGTAATTGCTTTGTAATGAAACGAGCATCTCTTTCGCAGCCTGTGTGCATGTGTGCTCAAAGTTAGCACTTCATCTTTTGCTCTCATTGATGTTTCTGCTCTATGCATAAAAGCAGAGAGCAGTTTGCTGAACAACAGATTATCTTTGCTGTCCAGTTTTAGAGCAGAAAAAGTGGTGAGCTGAAAGGGACGTGTTTATCCATACAATTTTCCCATAGCATGAGAGGTACCTTTGGGAAGTGGCTGTTTTTGTATAGGCAAAGGTGCTTGGCCTCAGCATGTGGGAAGGGAATAAATAGTCCTTTCTCAGCCTCCCAGACAGTACTTCTGCAGCTGTGCTCTCCTTTCTGTGCAGGCAGACCAGCAAGGGGTACAGGAGAGGTGATTGTAAGCTGCTGTGTCCCTTGATACTTGTGCCCAAGCACATTGTGTGTGAACTGTGAGGGCTCACTTACCTCAGGATTAATCATCTTATTTCTCTTCAGCATGGCCCTCCCACATGGGATATCTACAGGGCTTCATTTTCAAACCACTTTGCAAAAGTAATCATTGTGTTATTTATTCCCTCTTAACTCATTTTACTCTTTTTCCACTCACAGTGGATTTTGGTGTGAGCGCTCAGCTGGACAGGACAGTTGGCAGGAGAAACACTTTTATTGGGACTCCATACTGGATGGCTCCAGAAGTTATTGCCTGTGATGAGAATCCAGATGCTACGTATGATTACAGAGTAAGAGTCCTGTTCAAAGAAAAAACCCAAAACATACACTTGCAATATAAATGTCTGTGAATTATGGCAGTTCTTAAGACTTCTTATGCTTTGTAGGGGTAATAACTATTTTGTGTAGTTACATTCTTAATACCATAGTACAAGGTAAGGAGACTTTCAAATTGTGACCTTTAAAAGTTTCTGTGCTTGTATTGTTGTAGCTTTGACATAAATACAGGACTTCAGGGTGCTGTAGGTGCTCAGAGAAGGCAGAAAAGAATTTACTTGGAAATGCTTGTGTTCTCAATTCATGTAATGGTTGTACTTTAAATTGTGTTACACTGTGGCCCAGTTATTGTGGTAACCCAGAACAATACATTTTAGGTGTTGCCTTAAATAGAACCACCGTCTGGAGAGCCATTGAAATACAGAAGGAACTCTTAAAACTAATTCTGGATTCAGGATACATATACATGATTTTTTGGATAAAAATTTATCCATCACATTTCTTAACAAAGCTCATTCTTTACATAGCTTGCTGCAAACTGATGGGGTTTTCACCTTGTTAATCCCCTTATTAGGGTTTTTTTCCTTTTAAAGTCCTATACTAGGGTTTAAAAGATAAGTGGAACCTGTAGTTTCGGTCTTCAAAGGTGTTTATTCTATTTCTTATCTCAAGGTCTGACAGCAGACTTACCACGCTAAAGAAAAGCAGCTATAGGAACATGAACAGAGGATCTAAGGTTATTTTAAAAGGTTTCTAACCTAATTAACTCTTAAAGCGTACTATGTACGCTTTTACAGTTTTGTACCAATAACTGCTACCTGTTCTAAACGTGCAATTTCTACATCAAATCCATTCTACCACTGTCTCTGTGCCCCCGTCACAGCAGAAAATGGAGTAGATGAAGAAGAAGAAGAACATGAGACACCGCCCAATATTCTCCATCTTGCTCTGATCTACCTCCATACTAAAAACCCAAAACTACAAATTTTCACCCCATGACAAACTAAACTGCTATCTATTTTAAATCTTTGTTGTTTTCAATTCATCTGTGAGTGTTGGAAGTTTTTCCCATGGACTAAGGTCAAAGACAGTGCTTTCCTGGGGTCCTAGCCAGGGTCTGGGACCCCCCAGGGCAATTTGAGGGGTTTTCCACGTGCCCTGGACTCCAACACAAACCGAGGATTTAATTACTGCAAAACCATAATTGGCTTGATGGTATTTGCACTAGGTATATGTATTTAAAGTTAAATATATCTAGAGAAAGCATACTGTAATCTTGAAAGTTCCTCTCAGCTGACTTTAATGAGAGCACAAGGAAAGAAAAAATGTAAAAATGAGCCTTGTAAGAAATCTTAGACTAATGCATTGTTCCAACTTTAATCAAGGGCAACAAGGATATCAGAAAACCAGGGATCAAGGCCTTACAATGAATTATACAGCTGAATATCAATTATATCACTTTGCTGAGACTGATAGTGTTAGCTATCAGTATATTTGTGTGTGTGTAAACATTTTTTAAACAACCAGATTATTTGAATTAGTGTTTTTGTACATTTTGACTAAGATGGATCAGATTGATCCTATTTCTCTTGATCTAATTGCTTTTTACATTGAGCGTCTCATTCTACTAAAGCTGATGTTTTATATTTTTCCAGATAGAGTTGTATTAGTAAGGAAGGTTTGCTATTAAATGATTAATAAAGCAGAAAAACTCCTTGCAATATTTGTTCATGCAGAAGTGATGTGAAAAACAACTCTTCTGGCCTCTGAAAACACCTGTTTATTCTTCCTGGTGGAGCTGTAGGGTGGTTGCTCACAAAAAAAAATGTTTGAAAGAGTCTGTAAGATCACAAGGATGTGCAGTTTAGCTTAAATGGCTGCATTTGACTAAGAGAAGAGTGCCCTGCTGGGTCTGAAAACACAATTTTTAGAAATGCTTCTCTGCTTCTAGTACATGAAGAGCTTATTTGCTCATTAGTTTTAAGTAATTTTTTAAAAAAATCACAATTATGACCAGAAATGAAGACTGCTTTGCACAAGAACAGCTCTCTTGCACCCCAGTCAGCTCTAATATTTTGCCCATTAAGCTACATCAGTCTCTGAAGCTGGTTCCTTGCCAGGACTCCTCCATCTCTTCCCTGTGTTTTATCTTCCTGGCTCTTGTTTGGTCTCTCCTGAGTCAGAGGTGCTGGCCAGAGGTGGTACCTTAAAAGGCTGCCACTGAAGGACCCGTGTTCTTTGGTGTTCTAAGCAAAGCTGAGATGTTAGGGGAGGAATGTTGGCTTTGGCTGTAAGTAATGCCTGTGGTAAAGGCAGAGGTGTAAGTTTTGGGAACCTCTGTCTTTTCAGTGATGTTGGTGACTAATTCACCTCTCCTTTCAGTGGGCCTGTATTTTCCTTTTGTTCTTGCTTGTTTGTTTACGTACCTGAAGATCTCTTTCTTGTAGTTTTTCACAAGTCTGGCCACTTTAAACTGAGCTTTTGCTTTTATAATTGCATCTCTACACACCCTGGGAGTAGCATGCCCTTGTCTACCATGGCCTTGTTCAGTTCTTTGCTGACAAGGGAATATTGAAAATTCTGTTGTTTCATAGGCTTATATTTCTGGCAAATGTATTTCCCATTGTCATAATGTGAATATATTTTTATGTGCGATTGGAAAGGGTTGTTTGCTCACTCAGTAAGAATCCGTGCGTGTCTTTCTGCATGTACATATGTATTCCGTGAAAAGTAGGATTTTGCGATACAGTTACAAGATAAAAGAGGCTTATATTATTTAAGTAGCGGTGGTATTTGGTTTCAGCCTCACCTACGGGGCCTCTCTAAATAGTATTCTCTTACTGTGTGAATGGCTAAATCCACCTACTAACATATGGTGTCTCTCTCTTTCTGCAGAGTGACCTTTGGTCATGCGGCATTACGGCCATAGAGATGGCAGAAGGAGCTCCCCGTAAGTGATACCTGTGCTTCTCCAGTGGGCTCGTTAAGGCTGAAACATATACTTGGGCCATGCTGCTTGCAATCTAAGCCTAGCTTTGAGGTTTCTGAAAGTATCCCCATGTTATTTCTGTTCTCTTTGGTTTTGCCTGCTCTGTAAATATAAAACTCTTCCAATAGCAATGATTTTGATAAAGATAGAGTTGTGTTTAAACACTACAGTGCAGACTGCAGTAGTTTAATTTCTATAGCAGGAATATTTGGAAGCTAATCGAGTGTCTGACTTCCTTCCTATGGATGGTATATTGTGTTTTGGAGTTGTGTCCCACTTTGTCTATGGACTGGCCTGAAATACTGAAACCTCAACTACGGAGAGGGTCGGTGGGGCCTTGAGGAAACAGATCTTAATGAAAAAAGCATTTGTAGCGACTATTTCTGTGTTGGCTTTCTGTCAGTCTGGATAATGTTAACATTGCTTCTCCTTTTGTTTCCACTCATCAGTGGGTGGTGTTAATCTTCCTTAGCAGTGACATGGCTTAAACTTTAAATCTTTCTTCAGGACAAAGCACTGAACTTAGGTATTCTCAAGCAGGGATCATTATTGGTTTGTTTGAATTTGAGAGGAAAACTTGGAATCCAAAAATGCCCAACTTTTTAATAGATTCTTTTCCTTTCACATAGTTCTTTCACAATATAAAGGCAAACAGCAGATGTGTGAGGAGGACAGAAACCTCTGAAAAGGAGTTAGGCATGGTGTTTTGACTTTCAATGATAATTTTTATGAAAGTCCTTATTGATCTTGCAAATCTACTTAACCCTCAGCTGGAGCTCTGTATTTAAAAAATAAGAGCCTAAGGTACCTAAGAGCAAGATAATGTTTTTTGCACATAAAAAATCTACTACCACAGCATAGCCCAGCTTGAAATGTCTTTGAAATGATCATGTTGAAATAAAGTACTGATATTTCCCAGCTAAAAATTGGACATTTCCTTGTACCTGCTGCCTGATTTTGTTGTTCTTGTTGACTTTAATGTAAAATTTAAAAATCAAATCACAATAGTCATGTGTTTGAGTCATATTTTGGGAGGCCTGATAGTTTGGGTTTGTTTTCTTTTTCCTTCCTAATTGTATGTTTGCATGAATGTCCAAGTGAGAGCTGCTCCCAGGACACTTCAGCCAGCACTGTATTAAGTGAACTACCTCCTTTTTGCTGTACCTTTTTGTTCAGCGCATTGGGTTGCCTGTATGGCTTGCAATTAAAAGCTGTGTCTGTGGACTTTGTAAGCCTAGAACGGGACAAGAGTATTTTGTTCATTTCTAAACCAAAGCAGAGCTTGGCCCCTCTTTGTATAAAAGCACAAGAGTGGCATTTAAGAAGTAAGCAAAGATCCTCTGTAAGTGCTGAACAGCTCTTGTGCTCTGGTATGTGGGCTCTACTTCCTCCTCCAGTGGCAGCTGAAGAGACCATCTCTGTGTTTGGTGCTCTGCGGGGATCCATAGGCATCCAAGGGGCTTCTCTGCCAAGATTGTGGCCCCTTATTTTTGAAGCCATAATTCTCTACACATCAGTCTGTTTCTCCTGAATTCCCGTTGTGTGGTAAATGCCACCTCATCCTGCAGTGATCACTCAGGCTGAGACTGAGAGTGTACGAGGTCAAACACAGGAAGATGGTTAAAACATTGCTCCTACAGATCTCTTTTGGGCCGTCTCTCTCCCTTGTTTCCCTATGTTAGCTCTGCTATGTTGCTTTGCTATGGAACAGGAGGAAAAGCTGTCCAACATTGATCCCGGTCTCCCACTAAATGTCCATTGAAACAAACAGGACTTCTTTGGACAAAAGTTATGGGTTTGCATTTCAGTTCTGCAGGCAGTCCTTTTGTGTTACACAGACTCTCCCATGCTTCTAAATTGTCATGCCTTGAAGTAAAGAAAATATCCAGGTCTGGAGAGTAAAAAGGTAGCACCCTCCATAATGGGAGAGAAGGGCAGGTAGAAGGAAGATTGTATGAAACAGTAACTCTCATTGTTCCGTTCCATCATCATCATCTCCCAATATTTTATTGACTGGAAAGTAAGTCAGGTGACTTGGGGCTGGAGGAGGGCAGTGCTCAGATGGTCTCATCTTGGTTGATTCTGGAGAATGATCCGTGTTTCACTCTATTTCTCTTTTTGGGCTGCCAATGGCACATTGAGCTATGGAA
Source organism: Donacobius atricapilla (assembly GCA_013397315.1). Taxonomy (NCBI): domain Eukaryota; kingdom Metazoa; phylum Chordata; class Aves; order Passeriformes; family Mimidae; genus Donacobius; species Donacobius atricapilla. The sequence continues at coordinate 423,904 of WBMY01003897.1, read as the reverse complement.
TTGTCATTTTGGGCTAATTCCATTTAGCTGTGTTGCTGTCTGCATCTGCTGCATGGATGTTTGGGGTGGTGGGAGTGGTTGTGGAAGCTGAAGTCATGGCATTGACAGAGGGCAACTAAACCAGTGTCTGTATGTCTCTGGTTTTGTTTTCTTCCCTTCAGCGCTTTGTGACATGCATCCCATGAGGGCACTCTTTCTGATACCCAGGAACCCTCCCCCACGGTTAAAATCCAAGAAATGGTATGTATTAATTATGTCTTGCTTGTAGCTTTGTGTAGCATGAAGTTTTCTTGCATCACGTACAGTTTTGTTTACCCTTCCGCAGAATTGCAAAGCAATTTAAGTAGTAAAAATCTCTGTTATCGTCTGTGCCTCTGAATCAAAGCATGAAATAAAATGCGTGCGTTATTTAGTTCTGTTTCTCCCAGAGAAATTCCATCTCAAATTGTGTGGAAATAAATACCAAGGTTTTATTTTTTTGGCAGAGCAGCATCTGTATTAAGGTGACAAATGGATCCATGCTTTAAAATATAAACTCCTGCAGCACTCTTAATATGCAGTATGTTTTCTCAGATGTATCATAACACAGAAACAGAACAGTACTATGGTGTTCTCGTTGCTAAATAGAAAGGAGCTATTAAAACTAATGAAGGCTTTTACTATAATTATTGTAAACGGTTGGAATTGAGTGCCTGCTTCTTGCCAGCTGAGAAGAATCCATTAGTATCAGAGGATTTCCTCCCAGTTACTGGTTACAACTGGCACATATGAAACAAAAATACTCCCTAGAAAGAGGTTTCATATAGATTGAATGTGATCACAGGATGCTGTGATCCTGTCAAAATAATGAAGTGATTTGACTGTGTATTCAATATCAACATAGTATAAACTTGGCTTGCTTGCTGGGCTTGGTCTTTACCTGGATTGACTTATTTATTCACTTGTATACTGTCAAGGCATCATTCTCTCTTCCTTGCCTTCTGCATATATTAAGGGAATAGAGATGCATACACGCCATTTGCATTAGCCCTTCATTAACCTTTTTATGTGAAGTAGTAACATTCAAGGCGTGAGAAATAAAAAAATCTGAACAACCAGGTTATGTTGGATTCAGCCTTTTTTATTACAATAGGAAAATAAACTGATGGATGGAAATAATTTTTTTTTTTACTCTTAACCATATAGTGAGGCTGTTTGCTCTCCAAGCACTTGAGCAGGTTGAGAGCACCTACCAATTAAAAAGCAGCTCTGGTCCAGGGCAGTGCTGCAGTCACTGAAGTGTTTTGGTAGTATGCTCAGTGGCGGGTTATGAGAAGATAGGCCAAATGATGACAAGGCAGTAGAATCATCATAGAATGGCTTGGGTTGGAAGGGACCTTAAAGATCATCTAGTTCCAAGCCCTGCCATGGACAGTACTGCCATCCACTAGTTCCGGTAGCTCAGAAACCCATCCAACCTGGCCTTGAATGCTTCCAGGGATGGGGCACCCACAGCTTTTCTGGGCAACCTGTTCCAGTGCCTTGCTGCAGTTTTGAGTATTTCCACTCTTGGATTTTGGCAGATGGCTTATTTGGTGATTTCTGTCTGGAGACATCCTCTTTCAAGAGTTCAAATGAAGGGCAAATTTTGGAAGATGGTGCTGCAACTTAGCTAACTCCCATTCCCTGTCACTTTATGCTGTGTGCAGGAGGGGTTTTAGTTTAGTTCATGCCCTTAAATTGTGTCAGGGAGAATTTAAGCCAAGGTGCCTGTGTTGAACAGACAACACTGACCAACACCCACCTATTGTTCTGTAAATTTTTTTGTGTGTGTGACACTTAAGGTAAAAAATAAAATAATCTTAAATTCTGGCAGATCTAACTCTGTGAGCCCAGATGCATGCAAAAGCAGTGTGGTGCTGCTTCCGTCAGGAGAATGGCCGACACAGTTCTCCTGACTTTGGGTGTGGCCATCTGTAGCATGGGTAGGTGGGGGCACACCAGAGCTGCCCTGCATCTGCTCCAAGTGGGCTGGATTCTCTCTATCCAGCTCTGATCCAGAAGCAGCCAGGGCTGGGTTTGCATGATTTACCGCACTCACAGATCCTGACTTTCAGAGCAATTATGCCTCTGAAAGAGGGTACATTACCCTGAGGCTGTGCCCAAGCGCTCCAAGTATGTTCATGTCACCCTGTGTCCCTCTGGCCCAGCGCTCAGCTGGAACACACTCAGATCTGTTTAGGAGGCACACTTGCAGGCAGCACTTGTACTGTCCTCTGGGACATGATGCTCTTTGAGGAAGAACAGAAAAAAATGCTTCAGCTGAGTTTTAACGCTCATATTTTGCTTTGTTTTTTCCTTCCTGCTTTCTCAGGTCAAAAAAGTTTTTCAGCTTTATAGAAGGTTGTCTAGTGAAGAATTACATGCAGCGACCTTCTACAGAACAACTGTTGAAACATCCCTTTATACGTGACCAGCCAAATGAAAGGCAAGTCCGAATCCAGCTTAAGGACCATATAGACAGGACCAGGAAGAAGAGAGGAGAGAAAGGTATGCAGCTTCTAAAAATCAAGTCTTTGCAACTTGTCGAAAATGCCTATTTTTGTCCTGCTTCCATACAACCATTAAACAGTATTTAGGAGGATATTGGCATAAACGCCTTTCCCTTCTTTAGTCTGTGGTAGGTTCATTTCCTGGAATGATGCCATAAATCAGACTCACAGGAAATAACCTGTCACAAGAGCTGTGAAGCAAATGTTTTGGGCAGTTTTTTCTCCTTATTCAGGTGGTGCTGAAATTCTCCAGGTGTCTTGTCTTACATGCAAAACTTGGTGTTGTTCAGGGAATTTGCTGGAAGTCTTCTCCAAACCACTGTGCTGCTGGGAAGATGAGTTTATATATATAGAATGACTCCTGGGGTCTGTGATAGATCTCACTGAAGGGGACAGGAGCTGGTTTACTGAGGTACTACTGCAGCTCCCCACTGCCCTAAAATTCAAGTACTATCCAGGCCTTTGTTTCTTTCCTGTTAGATGAGACGGAGTATGAATATAGTGGAAGTGAGGAAGAAGAGGAGGAAGTGCCTGAACAAGAAGGAGAGCCAAGGTAATAATTGCTTTTGGGATGGCTTTGGGCAGTCCATGCCAAGTAAGTCTAAAGGTCTGTGATTATAAATCAGCATGCTAAATTTCTCTCTCTTATTAAGAGAATGCACAAATCACTCAAACGATTTGAATACCTATGCTGTGACTGTTAAAGGTTTGAAAGCTCCCCTTCCTATGCCTTTGAGCCAACAGACTCTGGATGGAGGGAGATTTATGGCAAATACGATTGATCAGGGTCTCCAGAACATTAGCATTTGTCCCTATTTTGCTTGTCCTCATTTCACGCCTTCAACTGAAAGCGTGTATTTGACATACATCCAGTGTCTTTGCTCCGAAAGAAACGACATTAAACTTTAACATCATGATATATTTTATTAATGTTCCCCTGATTTGGCAAAGGTGTTTAATGGCCCATCAGGCTTTATCATACAGAAGGCTTTAACTTCCTCTTGTTGTAGTTCAATTGTCAATGTGCCTGGAGAATCAACACTCCGACGTGATTTCCTGAGACTGCAGCAGGAAAACAAGGAACGGTCCGAGGCCCTTCGGAGACAGCAGCTGCTGCAGGAGCAGCAGCTCCGTGAGCAGGAGGAGTACAAGAGGCAGCTGCTGGCAGAGAGGCAGAAACGCATCGAGCAGCAGAAGGAGCAGAGGAGGCGTCTAGAAGAGGTAGAAAGAGGAGACTGGAGTTTGGGGGGCAGAAGCCCCTCTCCCCCTTTCCTATTCCTGCACCCATTTAAAAAGAATTCCTTGTAGCCCCAGGATATCTTATGAAAGAAAACCTCATGTGAAAATCCACCTGCAAACGTAGAGCAAAGCACTTAAATCCATTCTTGGCTACTTAGAATATAAGATGTCTTCCAAAGCATTTGAATATCCAGCAGCTCCTATGAAGAGAGCAGAAGCCAGAGCTGAGTTGTTTGAAGGTGGCTTTTTGGGGAAGAGGCTGTTTCTTGGTCTTTGTCTAGGCTTAGGCAAGTGCAGAGAAGAGGAGACATAAATTATTCCCAGGTGCATTTTTCTCTCAAGAGTACTTTTTTGGGAGCCATAACATTTTTCAGATTTCCCTTTAAAGCTTTCTCAAACATCTGTGTTTGGCACTCAGTCATGGTAGATAGAAGCCTGTTTTTTTAATGTATTAGTCTCTCATGCACAGTATCTTTATGACTGAAAGCCACATAGATCATAACATAATAGAATGATTTGTATTTGAAGGGGCCTTTAAAGGTAGATCTATAAAAATGTTTTGTAAATCAGTGTTAAAATTATAATTCTGGAGGAATTACAAATATGTAAATCATACTTCTGTGATACAGCCAGTATGCAATTTCTATACACTACTGGAAGATAAACGAAAGTGAGTGTACATGTACAATATTGTTCTGTCATACTTTTCACATCCTAAGATCTTGTGTTCATTTATATATGTATATGTAGATGGAATAGGCAGCGTGAGCTTCAGAGGTAGGAGGAAGTTTTCAAAACAGCTCTTCAGGTCAGAAGAGTATGACACAGAGTTAAAGTGAAACCAATCCTCTGGCCCTTCAGGAAGTGCAGGGTCAAACTCCAGTTGTCCTTGAACGACCTCTTGCTTGAGTCTGTTTCAACCTTTCACTTAGCAGTGATGGAAAAATTACAGCCAGTCTGGTTTTCCAAATCCTGGTAACATTTAATGAGGATGCAGCCAGGACCAAATGTTGATTTGCATCCCGTGACCTGTTTGCATAACAAGTAATACAAAGTTCCAAATACCTTTCCAGGTCACATTATGCTCCTTATCCCTCTTTTCCAAAGTGCAAATGAGTTTAATGCTGCTATAAGGAGGATTGGTAGCTAAGATTCAGCCACACACGAATCCATAGGGAGGGATGATGAGACGGCATATAAACCCCATTTCTCTTCTGTTTCTTCCCCACCCTTCAGAGAATGCCAAGATAAACCTCATAGCACTTCCAACTGTTTTTAGACTGTTTGTGAGGGGACTAAGTAATAAAAAAAGATACTAAGGAAATATGAAAATAAAATATTGATATTGTCACAGGTGGGCAAAAGTTGAGCTACTTCTTAACGGCTCAAATTTTTCTTAGTACAGGAGTCAATGATTTCTTTTAAATGCTCCTTTAATCTCTAAGGTTCTGCAGGCAGTATTTTTTTGTTGAGGAAGAGGATTACAATTAAATTATCTAGGTCATTTAACTTTAGTAATCAGTGCAACTCTTAAAATCTGGATTTTCTTTTTAAAATAAAGGAGCTGCTGCTGCTAGTAGTGGAAACAAGGCAATGCACCATTTGTCCTCCATGGGTTGAACTTTTTGGGGATGTTGCAGTTACAACTGAATGAGCAAGTAGAAAGAAAAGGCAGTTTCCTGAAAGTTATGTTTAATCAGTCCTGCTTTTTAAAATCCAAAATAAAACTGACAGCTTCCATAACCACAAGACAGCATGTAATGTAGATTGTATTCCTGAATAAGGTTGCATGGTAAAACATGTAAAATTTATAAGATCAAAACTTTTTACCTTGTATGGGTCTGTAACCTCTGCCTGGTTCCCTTGGAGGCATAAATAGGAATGGTGAGTTACAAAAGTTTCCTTTTGCAGGTGATGGTGTGGGCATATTGTTCATCAAGTGCATTAAAAAAAGACTCACATTTAGCTTTCAAAAAACCCCCACATGTTGGAAAAAATGTATGATCCCAAGTGATTTTTAACAAAACAGCAGCCAAAACAAGCTCTTTCAGATGGGGGAAGGGTGGTAGACACAAATTTAGATAAACATCAGTGTTGTGACACAATTGAAGGCCAAAATATTGAAATGTTGTCTCTGTGTCCTTAACTCACCCCCCTGTTTTGATGAAGCCAGTAAACAATGAAGAGCTTGGTAATGGGAGTCAAGATTAGAGTCAGGCATTGAAGCTCAGGGCATCCATAAATTCATTGATATTTTTACCAGATTTGCTTTCTTGTAATTTTTACTTGTGTAAAGTATGTATGCATATACCTATTTAATATTCTTTGGTAGAATTTTATGCATTAGATAATCTTCCTGAACAAGTTGCATATACTTCCCCCCTCCCCACTTCCTAAATTAAAATTGAGGGCTTGTTCTTACAATGCTGGCACAGAGCCTAGACAGTTTTGACCAAGACTGTAACAGGAACGGTGTTTAGGCCATCTGCCAAAAACTGTGATTCTCAGCAGTATTAGAGAAAAGATTACTTTTTAAAAGGCACGTGGGTGACTTCTAAAAGTTGTTGTTTCAGGAACCTTATAGTTTGTGTGTTACTGAGGAGGTGAACATGACGTGGTCAAGCTAGAGAAAACTACTGGAGAATTTTGGGAAGAGGATTCTGTCCTACCCCCAACCCTCCTCTAAAAGACACATAAAGACTATAAACTATGTGGGTGTTTAGATAGTTTAAACAAGAAATCTGAGCTGTTCCTGGCTGTTTTAATGTGATTTTGTGATTCTGTTCAGCAACACGGAGACAATTGCTGGGTATGAGAAGGCATTTGAATTTATACTTTGCAAAACTGAGTCTGGCTCAGGAAATTCAGAATTGACTGTGGTGGAATCCCATTCTCTGTGGACCTGCGCAGTTCAGGATAGCTGCATTAAATGGTGTCTCTGTCCTCTGGGTTGTGAGAACCCAGGATGGATGTTTTTGAAGTGGTAAGTTATAGCTACACTGGCAAGTAGTACAGTCCTGTAGAAGCAGATCATGGAGCACAGTAATTAAAATGCTGAGGACCTGAAGACTTCATGTGTTTAAAGACAGGAGGAATTCCTTTGGACTGGCTGAGGTCTAGACTCTTTGCCTGCTTGTGGTTGGAGTGTATCAGCCTTTTTAATTTCATCCAGAAGGTGTGGTTGGCACTCCAAGACATCCTCAAAATACGAAACAAAACTGGTTAAGTGGAGATGTTTGGATGATTCACTTCAAAAGAGCACTCCTGATCTGAACCAAGATGCCAGTGTAGGTGTACCTGCAGGCAATTTTTGCCAGGGCTTTATTTCTTTTACAGAAGGGGAACTTATTCTTATCTACTTAATTTGAATTGCTTGCAGCTTAGATTGGTACTGAGTAAGAAGTTCTACTTCTGGTTTATCACTAGTGTGGACAAAGCAAAAATCTCTTTATTAATCTTGACAATTCTCTTTCTAAGCTGATACCAGGTAACCTAATTCTTTGTGAAAGAAATAATATAGGTATCATCAGTCTTCTTCTGAATATGAGACACAGTAATAATATTTTAGGAACTTAAAATTAAAGGATCTGTATCTATCTTGAGCATTTCACTATATAAATGAGGGCCTGAATTCGTTGGTGTAGACAAACTGCATGTGTGGTTGCATTGCCCCCTCCTGGTAAATCATGCTCTACTGCATGGACTTCCAATTTGGAGATGTCAGGTTCCATTATGAGATCATTATTGCACCCTAAAACCAGATAAGGAGACAGGATATTGACACTGTATTTTCTGTGTGGGTTTTTTTGGTTTTTTTTTAACGTTGCTTACATAGTAAATGTCCATTTTGTGAAATGCAGGAATTTGAGGCAGTATGGGCTCTGTCAAAATTCTGTTTTGGCATGTCTGGCCTTTCTTTGAAGAGTTCTTGCCTTATTTTCTGGCTAACAGTTTGCTCCTTGAAAATAAGCTTTTCATCTGACATATGCAAGAAAGTTGGTAATAGCATACCAAACTAAGGAAGATCTGGATATGGATCCTTAAGTTCAGAAATCTAGATCTATACCTGATGTTTATTGGACAACAGTGTTTTATGTCAGGTCTTTTTTGTAGTGTATGACAAAAAATTACAGTATCTGACAATCGCACAAACTAAATTAAGAAGGCAAATTGTTATATGTAGAAATATGACATTGGTTTTAACTAATGGCTTTCCCTGTCCCTCTCCTGTCCTTTGGGCAAGCCTAAGGAGCGCAGTGATTAGGGTTTTGGTGTCCTCATGGAAGGGTTGCTAGAGCCAGTCAGGAAGGCAACCTTGTGCCAACAGATGGATGCAAGAAAGTTAGGGCTGGCTCTGAAGCCAGGTTGGGTCAAGCCAACTTGCTACCAACCACCTTTGGCATTACTTTGACAAGATGTGGACTAGGACCCAAGAGATGATTGTCACTGTAGGTTTCCTCTGCCTGGGTGTGTTAGAAGTTGTTGTGTTGCACTTTGTTACTGACCACTGGTTTGATGCTGAGGTTTCAAAGACCCCATGCAAAGGGTGTTTTCTTTTACATCTAGGGCTGGGAATAAAGGGATCATGCAGTGTGTTTGTGCAGGCTCCTGCAGCGCTGGGTATCTCCCTTCCCGCTCACCTGGCAGGAGGCTGAGGCAGTGTCTGATGGGAAGGTGGAAGTGATGCTGAGAAACTTGATCTCCCTGCATACTTTGGCACGTAGACAGTAGCACATTTGTGAGATTTGACTTAAATCCTTCCCCCCCCTCCCCGTTCTTTTGCTGGGTAATACATACCTGGTGATGTGCTGGGTTAGATATCTGGATCAAGGTTTCATTAAAAATTTAATCTTTTGACAATTGATTTTGTTTGTTTTGTCCTGCCGTGGGAAACCAGCTCTCTTAATCAGTTTGTAGCTTATTTTTCCTCCTATTAAGTTCAGTTATTTATAATTATTGCTGAATACTTCTGAATTAATTCAAGAAGCGATGAATTTGCCTGTTGTAGTGAGAATGATGCCATCCTGAGATCTGCAATAGATCCACTTAAAAATGTCAACACAATATTGTTTGAGTTGATAAATGTGCATATTATATTAACCAGTCAGCAGTGTGCTGTCTCTTGCATGCTCAAGGCAGCAGAATTATTGTACTTCACATCTTAGTTTTCTTAAACAAAAGCCTGTCAGACTTGATTAGCCAAGGTGGACCTGAATATACTGACTTAGTTGTAGAAACTGCTTGACACTGATGCATATATTCGGAAATAAAAGTGCCTACTTAATCCTTTTACAGAGGTTTAAAAAATTAAGGAAGGGGAAGCAATGAAACCTATGAAATGCACCGTGTGCCATAGCTGCCTTGCAGCGCTTTTGCTATTTTTATATCTACATTCATTGAAGGAGAGCTGGCTTAAGCACAATTGAAAAGGCTGGTAAATGGATTTAGTTAGAAGAGATGCAAAAGCAAGGAAGCTGTGTTTCTGAGAAGATACGGAAAGTGTGGGGGATAAAAGAGCTTATGTCTTGTGTCACAGGAAGGTGGTAGTGAGCCCAGGATGATGCTATGGGCCAGGAAGGGAGGGTGTGATAGTTACAGTATGTGTGTATTTCAACAGTACCCTTCTGGAACGTCACATCTTCTCCCAAACTGTATTTAATGAAAGAGAATTGGAAAGCAGCCTGTATTATTTAAGTGCTACTAATTGATGGAATCACAGAATGGTTTGTGTAGGAAGGACCTTTAAAAACCATCCAGCTCCAACTTCCTTGCCATGGGCAGGGGACACCTTCCAGTGCTCAAAGCCCCTCCAGTCAGTGTTGAACACTGCCAGCAATGGGACATCCATAACTTCTCTTGGCAGAAAAGCTCAGAAAACCCCAAGAGCCATTTTTTTCCCCCCTAGTATTTCTTCTCCACTATCATGTCAGTATAGATTCCAGAAGATGAAAAGGCTATTGATATTTCAATTACTTCATAGTAGTGCAGGAAAATGTTCCAAGCAGAGAAAGCTCATCTCACGAAGTAATACAGCACGTGTAGATTGGTCTTTGCTTTTTCAGTTGAACACAGCTATGAAACTCATGCCAGGAACTGGATTTGTGAACCCAAATTAAAGCTTAGTGTGAGTGCTCTTTCTTGCAAGACTATTTGGAGTACCTTAAGACAGGCAAATCTATGGCAGCTTTGCTTCAACAGAAATTTGGGATACTATTAACCTTGACATAAATGTGATAAGGGATAACCAGTGTAGGTTTTCATTTTTGTTCTTGGGATTAAATTTTTGCATGCTATTTTTTGGTTTAAATTTCTTCCATATTTTTTAGCATATTATAGAAGCCTATAAAGAAAGTAAATGTAGTGACATTCCCAGTTGATGGTTGAACAGGAGACAGCTGGGTCTTTCGACACTTAGGCAGTTGTGGGAGGCTGCCTGGGATTTCGAGGTAGGTGGAGTAACTGGATGCTTATGCTGAAGTGCAGGAAGAATCGGTCACGACTATATTGGCATTTAAAATGTCTTCTCTGAAGTCATACATGGTGCTCCATAGACATAAATGAGTCAGTTCATGCTTTCTGGAGCTGTTTTCCAGTTTCGTCTCAGACTTGAGCAGACCTAATCAGCGCCAGTTTGTATTTGGGTCATGTATGGAAGCTTATCTCTGTTAGTGTAAATCTTACTTGAGCTGGTTTTCCTCTTTTACATATAGGTGCTTCTGATGTTCTGGGAGGAGCTGAGGTGCTGTTGGTCAGCGTTCCTTTTCTCTTAGGCAAAGTTTTGGGCAGTGCATTAAATTAAGCTTGACTGTTGCGCCAACACTATAAAATTCTTAGCAGACCATGAACTGTTTTAAGAGACAAGCTACTTACAGGAAGTTCAGATAGTTGGCATTGAAGTTAACTGATTCAGTGGGACTGATCATTCCCTTTTGGCAACAAGTAGATTGTTGATCTCAAGGAATTTGTCATCTTTGAGTTCAACAGTTCGAAGATTGGGATTTGTGTTAGCCTCTCTTGAAGAGAGGAGTGAGTTTCCACACCTTGGTTGTCATTAGGAATATGGTACATGACTTTGTGTGTGTGCATGAAGAAACCAGAGCGTCTAAGTGAGGCTGCTTTTAGGGATAGATGTGTGCTGGGTATGAGTTTAGCTTCCTGGTGGAACACTTGCATAAAATACTTTGTCACTCAGTTGCAGAGCTTGCTAGTCCTGGTAAATCCCGCTCTTCACCATGGAAAACAACCCCACCTCTTTCTTTGATAACAGCAAAAGTAAAACTCTGTGGTTTCTTTTCCTTTTTTGTAGCAACAAAGAAGAGAAAGGGAAGCTCGAAGGCAACAAGAGCGTGAGCAAAGGCGGAGAGAACAGGAGGAAAAAAGACGTGTGGAAGAAATGGAGAGGAGGCGTAAGGAGGAGGAAGAGAGAAGAAGAGCAGAGGAGGAAAAGAGGAGGGTAGAAAGGGAGCAGGTGAGTCCATGATACAGATATATGTGCAATAGGTTTGTTTCTTCTAAGTTCTAATTTAATTTTTTTAAAAAGTATTAAGCCTAAATCAGCTTAGAGGCAACATAACACTAACTCTTTCATCTTTGTTCTTTTTGACAACAAGTGCACTAACATAGGATTGTAGGGCTTTATGGAAAATTCTGGCAGCCTCAATATTCTCTCAAAAAAGAAGTCTTGTTGCAGTACTCATTCTAAATTCAGCTTGTGCCCCTGGGCTGGACTAAAATCACCAGAATTGGCAAAATCATCACTGGGGCTGAAAACTGTTTCAAGGCTTGTCTTGCTGGATCAGTGGTTCTTGCAGGACATGCCCCGGTTCAGAAGGCCTCCCAAGAGAAGGGAAGCTCTGTTGCGTGTCAGCTTCTGGCACACAGAATTGGTCATTGGCATGAACTTTGACTGCACTGAATTTGAGATGGAATCTTTGAGCTGCAGAGTATTTTCCATCCTAAAACTTCAATATGCAATTTCCCTCTCTTACTCTGTTTAAAATCAGTAATATATGCCCATTCAGGCAACAAGTATATCTTAAGTTATGCCAGTGTGCCCTTAATACATTGAAAGTACAACTGAGAAACTTGTTAAACTGTGAAATTCTGCTGCTATATTTATGCCTGAAATCTGCATGTTTTAAAATCCTTTAATAACTTTAATCAGGGTGATAATCAGAGCAATACTTACTGTGCATGTACTGCAAAATACTGATTGCAAATAAAGGGCCAAAACTTCTGTCCTAGAGGCTGATTGATTGTAAATTTCCCATTAACTTTAGGAATGCTGCGTTTGGTCTGACATACCTTAATTTTTTCTTACATAAATTCACTGATTGTGTTACTGGGAAATTTTATTGTGTTTGTATATGTTTCAAAGATTCTTGAGTCAAAAGGAGAGAAGACTAACCAATGGGAATAAATATGTGGAAAATCTCTAATTACAGCATAGCAATTTGCTTTTGGGCAGACACCGGGTATTCCCCCAGCTGCATTTTAAACTGTTGAAATGCTAATTACGCACAGTGCCAGTAATGACAAATGGTTAATTGGTGTGGCCAAGCTGAACCACTCTGAATTTTTAAACCACTCAATCTTTTTTCTGGAAGAAAAGACATGTTTCCTCTTGGAATTTTTGTTAACTCAAACCGTGGCTCAGCCAATGTGCGTAACAACAGTATGGTGTATCTCATCAGTCTGTCACAAGACTTTCTATAACTCCCATCACTGTATCACTGATCCATTAATTTCTTTATGCATACACTGTAAATGTGTGCGTGTGCTTGTGTGTGTGCGCATGCACATGTTACATACTTCCATTAATTGCATGATAGGATGTTACCAGCTTGGGTTTGGTGCTTCAGAGTTTGAGTTCTTCTAGGGGGCAGGTGAAGCGATGGGTAAATGTCTTGACCTGTTGAGGCTGCAGGTGAAGAGATGGCTAGATGGCAAGAGCAAGTCAGTTTGGTCTAATATCTGTTTCCTGGTGGATGTTTGTTTGTGTCATAACCATCGCATAATTCAGCAAGGCTGGCAGCGTTTGCTCAGGAGAGGCTTTTGGTGAGGGCGGCAGGGGAGACTTGGCAGGGCAGGTCCCAACTGCACCTGGCAGAGCCCGTTTGAGGGAGCTTGCTCCAGCTCTGCCTACACTATGCCTGGCTCTAGCTGTCGCTAACAGTTCATCGCACCAGTGCAACACACTAATGTTTAATACAACTTGCATGTGACTTTGTATTGGCTGTGTTGAGTCAGACTTGCTGTGTTTTAACTTCCCAAAACCTTCAAGTGCATTTTGCTGCTTCTTGAAACCACTTCCAAAATACATAAATAAGCTCTGGCCTGTGCCGGCAACTTTTGCAGGAGTGCCAATTTCAGAACAGAAGGGGCCAAAATCTAATGCTCAGGAGGCAGGGCTTCCTAAATTGTTCTGCAGGCACTAATCCATCCTGAAGTGCGTTTCTCATTAAAGCTGAACTGGGGTAGTAGCGTGTGGTGTTCCACCCAGGGGGTTCTGATGCATTCCTTTTGAATAAATTTATTGCTGGGTAATTTCTATGTGACAGGAGTATATCAGGCGACAGCTAGAAGAGGAGCAGCGGCACTTGGAAATTCTACAGCAGCAGCTGCTCCAGGAGCAGGCCATGTTACTGGTAAAGCACTGTATCTGTTTTGTTCAGTAGCTATAGGATCCATTTATCCGGCCAGTCCTGGGCTTCCCTCAGTCGGGCACAGCTGCACTGACAGTATGACAACAAAGGAGCTTGATTAAAAGGCCATTTATGCTAGTGTTGTGGGCTGACAGGCACATATGAGAAGTGCTGTATGGTCACACTGCTTTCTGGGCAATAAGAGGAGGCTTTATGTTAAAGTGGAACAGTTCTGGTGTGGTGGTCGAGTTTCCAAACAGACCTTGGCATTCAGTGAAGAACTAGAGTGCTTGTGTTGCAGATCAAAAGCACACACGATATGTAAATCCACCCCAGGATACAATGGCCTAGTGTTGGTCTAAATCATTGTTTTATGAACTTTACACTGGATTTAGTATAAACAACTCTTTTTTTCCCTTTAATAAAAATCAGTTTTGATGTAACTCTCCAATCATGTCAAGCTAGCAGTACACTCTTGACTTTCCCAACATAAGACACAAGTCGTATGGGTCTAACTTAGCTCTTGGTTACACATTAACAATGAAATAAACAAACAAACAAACAAAAGCAACAGCAACCAGAAAGGTGCATTTTTAATGGGATTGGTAGGGACACGTCCACCATACGGTCAGTGTCATGTCTTGAATTCCTCACCCGTTCTCTCAAAGGAATACAGATGGCGAGAGATGGAGGAACACCGACAGGCAGAGCGACTCCAGCGCCAGTTGCAGCAGGAGCAAGCCTACCTCCTGTCACTGCAGCACGATCACAGGCGGCAGCAGCAGCAACAGCAGCAGCAGCAGCAGCAAGAAAGAAATAAACAAAGCTATCATACCCCTGAGCCAAAATCCCACTATGAGCCTGCTGAAAGAGCACGTGAGGTAAGTCCTGCTTGTGAACAGGAGTCTGCTAACTGCTTCTCTGCCTGCTGGCATCAGCATGACTGCAGTTCTGCTACAGTATAGTTGGAGGCCAAAGCAGCACTCATAAGGGGCAGGATATTTTAAACTATTGGTTACTGGTTTTCAAGCCCTAGGGCAATTTCTGAGTACTTCTGCTGCAATCACTGGAGTTCAGACTTTTTGGGCTGTAAAAGTTGGAAAGAAGGTCTGGAAGACCACAGACTAAGGGGACCTGGTTTCAGAAGTATCATGTCAGGAAGTTATATCTGTGCTTCATCAGATGTGTTTTCTTATGAAGCATTGATGCAGTGCTCCATGGCTCTGGCAAGTACTGGTGATTTGAAATTGAGAGGCAGTTGCAAAGCACAAACCTGTGATGGATGTTAACACTCAGCACATGTTTACACATTTGGTGTTTTAACAACACTTTTCAAAATAGTCTTCTCATGAACACAAACCTGAATTTTCGTTAGTTTCGTATTTGAAATATTAAATATTCTCTTCTGAGATCATGTGCCTCTTATGTTTCCCTTGAGCACCATACTGCCCACAAACCACCAGACTGGGCAATGTTAGTCAAAGCTCTTAATGACCTTCATCAACTGCATGTGGGAACTAGGTAAATACATTTGGAACAAGAACAGAAAATATATTTAGGCCTGCTAAACATGATAAAAAAGCTCTCGGTTCAGCTTCATCCAGCTGTGCTTCTTAGTCTTTGAAGTACTGTTGTTTGGGCTTGGTGGATGCAAACTCTTTTTATTCTAGATGCTGTTTTCCAAGTTCTTAATCAACCATGTTTGTGCTATTTCATCCATCCCGCTTGATGGTTGAAGTGTCTGATATGTCTTTCTTACTTAGAAGAAGTTCAGACTTGTCTAGTATATGATGGTGCAGACATGGAACCAGCCCTCTTGTCCTTGTTGCATGCTCTTGGCCCACCGCAGTGAAAGCATAGTGCCAGTCTTGCACTTCTGTCCAGCCTGAATGCTGGCTGGGAGGGATGTAGAACCGTATCTGCTTCATTTTCCTTTCAGAGCTGAAAAGGAGAGAAACTCATGAAGATTCAAGTGTTTCTTCCTTTAGGAGAACACTGACTCAGCTGTTTTTCTGTTGTAGTCTTTCTTTTGTGATTACTCTAGCCTGAAAGGGTAAAGACAGAAAAATTGGTTAGTAGTCAGATCTTCCCAGAGATTGTTGTGTAATAAATAATCTTTTTAAAAAGTGCGATAGGAGTATAGCCATAATGTCTTGATACCTGGCAGTGGGAATGCCACCAGTTAATCCTAACAGCAGGCATTAACTCTTGACATTCTTTACATAAAATAATTAATTGGAGTAAGTGTTCTGTGCCTCATACTTCCAGCCATACTGCTCTCCAGAGAAAGTGTCCACGTACAGAGATGCCGACCATTGGGATGGTAACCCAAAGTGGACTAACTTTCCTGACTGGCAAAGTTTAATGGTGATTAGTTTTTTTAATCATTGCAGTGGCCATAAGGATACTAGGAAAAGGATTTCTAAGATTGGCTTTGGGAGACAGCAGGGAGCTGATATCTTAATATTGGTTTCAGGTTCAGACAGTCAGACGACTGGAATAGGACCTCTCTCTATCCAGGAATGCATTCTATCTCCTTGCCACTTCTTGTCTGGTTTTGAGGACATGTCGCTCATGCAGTTTGTGTGCTTTGTGGAAGATACTTCCTATCATCTACAGCTACAGATGTGAAAACCTGTTTCTTCAGACTGAACGACTTGAGGCTTTTCCTTATTCTATTCATAGCAAGGAGTCTGGCCTGTTTTTTAGACTTTAAAGAATGGCTCTATGAAGTTGAACACAGTGGTGCAAATGACTGTGTGCTGAAGATGCTTGCGTCCATTATTGTACTTCCCAAGACATGGTGTGTTTTGTGTAGACCTTACAGCAGCTTGTCTGCTTGTCCTTATTAGACAATCTGATACTATCCTCAAATTTTGGACTGCAGAAGCAGGTTGGGTTTGTAAAGGAGCCCACCTGAGGCAAGGAGTCTGCAAACTTTCCTGTCTTCTGGAAGCCAGTCTCTCCAGACCATCACTGCTAGGGAGCATTAGGAAATCATCCCAATAGTGGTTTTGTTCTCTGGGTACAAGGGTTAAAACAAATTAAATAATTTCAAGCTTCCAGTTTGATCTTTGGTGCTTTGATGAAATACTGGGAGTTTAGCATTCCTCAGAGGCAGCTTACCTGGCACATACTGCCTTGGTTCTAGCAACAGACTTTCTTAGGAAATGACAGGCTATTTCCTTTCTGCCTGTAGCCTCCCTCCATCTCGTCCTTCATACCTCTCACTTTGTTTTCAGTGTTGTGGCCTTGAAAGTGGTGATGTTTCTGCATGAGGACCTTGCTTGATGTTCTTCTGAGGACTGAGCACATTCTGATTTAGTCTTCTCAGCAAGCTCTTGAGGTTAACATGCGATCAGTTCTATCCCTTCCTGAGAACAGGAAACAAGCTGATGGGACTGTCCTCTACAGCCTATCTATTCTTCTGTTACTGAAGAGAGAAGCACAGCAAAGTAGATAATCCAAAACCATTGGTTGCATATGATGGGCAGCTAAAGTAAGGGATAGCAATGGGAAATGTACTTTTATATTGTAAAGTTGTTTCTGTTTACATATATCCTTTTTATTATCTGTGGGGAAAGAACTGATGGATAACTAGTCTAGGCAGAAAGAAGGACCGTAATGGTCTTTCATCATATTATCTCACATCTTGCCACCTCCTGCGTCTCTTCTCTTCCTAGTATGGATTATCCATATTGGTATACTTGGAGCTTTGGTGTAGTTTACTCAGTGAACTTATAGTGCTGGCAAAAGTGGTAGGGAAAGAATCTTGCCAAACCCCAAGTGTATTTGCTTTCTTTGTGGTAAAGAAAAGGTTGTTACTCCCCTTTGTATTTCTACTGTAATTGGTTATACTGACTTGAGGCTTAACCTCCATTTATTTTGGCTTAGGTGGAGGAGAGATTTAGAAAACCTAATCAGGGCTCCCCTGAAGCACAGTCTAAACAGATGGGCAAAGTGTTGGAGCCACCAGTGCCTTCAAGATCAGAGTCCTTTTCCAATGGAAACTCAGAACCTGCTCAGCCTGCCCTGCAGAGGCCAATGGAGCCCCAGGTAAGTGCCCAGGAAAATCTTGGTGAGCCTGGAGGGAATACAGAAGTTCTAACATGTTTCCTTCAAACTTGCAGATCTTTGCACTTAGAAAGCCTTTTGTAAAGGGTAGTACTGTTACACAAACCAGCTTATTCTGTAGATTCACTTTTTGTCTCTTTTTGCTTATTTTATTGATAAATTGATGGATTTGTGGGTTTGGTGGGTTTTTTTGGTTTGGGTTTTTTTCATGTTAGAACTAGACTAGAATTGTTGTATCCTATTATTATGGGTGACACAATGGGTTACATGCTGTGGCAGTTGCAGAGCATTTTACAATTCAGAATTTGCTCTGTGCAGGGTTTTTACCACTAAAAAGGACACTCAAGAAAAAAGGGCACTTGCTTGGTTTTTAAAATTCTTGCAGAAAAAAAGCTAACTAAACAAGTGGGTTTCAATAGTGTGAGCACTCTTTCAAAGAGTTTGCAAAACATGTCTAAGAAAAGCAAGTTTGTTGTCAGTAGGCCCACTAAATAAAGCTCTGTACCACCCCTGGAAAATCAAGAAGAGGTTGAAACCACTGAGATACATGCTAGGCATTGTTCTGTTTTCTAATGAAGAGCCTCCAAATCTTCATACTTGAGCTCATAGGAGTTATGGCATGAATTGAAAAAGTAACCTTTGTCTAAAACTTAGACATAGCCCATGAATTCTGAACGATTTAGGTATGCTAAATTAAACGGTAGAGTTCTGCATTTAGGTCCTCTGTTGCCATGCAGAATTTTCTTCTTTCAAATAAAGTCTGTTGATGACAGTGCAAGCTAAAACCATCCCTGATTATGACTAGGTATTGCCACTCTTGGACAACAGGAGAATTTGAACAGACGGAAGAGTGGGAGAAATGAGGACAGAACTTCATCTCTTGCTCATTATTTCCTGGCTTTTATTCAAACCTCTATGACTATTTCAAAATATTGGACTCGTATCTTCATACTCTATGCCAGTTACTTTTAAAGTCTGTGTCTTTCACTTATATTAAGGATAATCAGGCTCTTCAACAGCTGTGTGTATTAAAATTGAGGAAATAATAATAATATAAAAACAAATACAGCAGCCTACTGAAACTGGGATTGAAAGCAAAGCTTTGCTTAATCATTAGGTGTGAAAACAGCGTGTTCTTCACTTGTGACTTTTCCTCCTCCTTAGTTTCAGAAATTAACTCTGAAACACAGGCTTATGCACAAAGAGGAAGTAGGCTGAAGGATCAATATGGATTTCACTGGAAATCCTAATGGAGTTTTAACTCCATAGTCACTGCTATGCCTTCTTAATATGTGTAATTGAATGTGTGTGCATGTAAGTGTGTCTGTGTACTTTGTGTATAAATATGTATATATGTACAGTATATGGTACATATATGGTGTAAGTATAATATGCCTTGTACATATGTATACTATATACAATATATAGTGTTTTTTTTATATATATTGCAATAACTGTTAAAGAATAAAGGCTTTGTGTATGGTCTTTCTCCAAAAGTTTTGAGCTGTATCCAGTCCCTGAGTTTAATAGGAAACGTAAATGTCTGTTGGTTTGCCCAATTTACAGTATTCTTTAATTGTGTACATTGCTCCAATTGGATGTCCACTTCAAATTTCCCAGCCCACCATGAGACCTGGCCAAAGCCCACTGAAGACCAGGGAACAGAAGGCGACTTCTGTCTTCAGTGGCCTTTGAACTCAGGCTCATGGTGCAGATATTGTATCTCCTTCTCCTCCAGGCACCAATGTACGTGTATGTGGAGAGCGTATCACACAAAAAATGCATATGTGCTGTATTTTCAGTCTGTTACGTTCTTCGGGTGCTTGCCTTGCTTTTAAGTGCATCGATTCCACCCCACGCTTACCTAATGCCATAACCAATTTGTCTCTGCCTGCCCCACCTGCCTTTATTCTGTGTTAATTGGAAAGCCGGTTATACTGAGCGCATTGAATGTTTTATGTTTTGTTTTCTTGTAAGGTACAGTGGTCCCATCTGGCATCTCTCAAGAACAATGTTTCCCCTGTCTCGCGATCCCATTCCTTCAGTGACCCTTCTCCCAAATTTGCTCATCACCATCTTCGTTCCCAGGACCCATATCCACCTTCACGCAGTGAAGTGCTTAATCAGAGTTCTGACTCTAAGTCGGAGGTACCCGACCCCACCCAAAAGGCTTGGGCTAGATCAGACAGTGACGAGGTGCCTCCAAGGGTAAGGAGTAGAAAGACAGATGTGTGCTATTATTTTATTATTAATTACAGTTTTCTCAAGGATGTGATACCCTAGACACTGGGAAGACTGTGCCCTTGTGCCAGCACTGGTAACAGTATTTTGGAAGGCAGATCATAACGTAGGTGTTCAGTCAATGGGTTAATGATAATCAACCTGAAGTACAATATTGAAGCTTCATATAAAATTGGTAATTATTTATAGAATGCAGCTATTTCAGAGAAACAATTTATTATGCAAAGTTAACAAATCATTACCATATTCAGGAAAGAATTCAAAATATCCCTGAGGTTATTGCTCAGAGTTAATATTCCTCTTCATCTGTTCGCAACCCAAACTGTGAATCATACACTTATTTAAAATTAAGATGGATCTGAACAAAAAGGAAACATTCAATATATTTCCTCCTCCTCTCCCCCTTCCATCCCCCCTCCCATCCACTGGGATTTGCTTCTTCTGAGTATATTCTTGCTCCCCCCCCCACCAGTCTTTGCCTTCTGCTGATCCATTCCTGGGCATTTGTTTGGTTCCCTTGAGCTTATTCTCCTAATTTTTGTGCTGTTTCAGCAAATTGCTTTGTGCCTCCCCTGCTTCAGTCAAAATGCCATATTCTTTTCAAATGTCTCAGTAGCTGGGAGGGTAGCGAGGTGTGTACGTGTTCATGTGATAACCGTTAAACACTATTTAATGTTAAGACTAAACTTCGAGTTTTATTCAAATTCTGAACAGCATCACAGCTAAGGCTTTTGGCTTTGTGGGTATTTGTTTACTGCTTTTGGTCACTGATGCTGGCTTGCACGTAGAACATGTTGTTAAGATCTTCAGAATATATTCTGTGACAGGTGAAGTTTTATCTTCATGTTCTCTCCATCCTCTTCATGGGTTTAACACAACCTTTTTTCTCCCAAGGTACCTGTGAGAACAACGTCCAGATCACCAGTCCTGTCCCGCCGAGATTCCCCACTGCAGGGCAGTGGGCAGCAAAATAACCAAGCAGGTCAAAGAAATTCCACAAGGTTTGTAAGCCTACATGTCCTTGCTTTTCTTGAACTGGAAGGAAAAGGCTTATGGGAAGCCAGGCATTTCCAGACAGCTTTTGGCAATAAAGGAAGATGATGTTGGATCCCTTTTCAGAAATGATTAATTTCTCTTGATGTAGCACGTGTGTCAACAAATGCTGACAAAATTTCTTCCTTCCTCTTCTCATCTGAGCTGCCTGCCCTTTAATTTTTGCAATAATTTCAAATATCCTTCAAATTTTGGAAAAAATGTGTCCATTTATGAATGTCTTGCCTTCTGGTGCAACAGGTTAGCTTGGGTATACTGTGGGGATTACTGGCAGCAGAAGGGCTTGTAACATCTAAAATAAACAGACCTCAGAAACTTTCTGGCCTCTTAGCCAGAACCATATTTTAAGAGGGGGGAAAAAATGTCCATGGGCTGTGACACAGAGCACCCAAGGTCAGGAAGGGAGAGGAGAGAGTGACTCCGGAGCTCAACAGAGCAATGTGGGCAGGCCGCTGTGGAATTAGATCACTGGATAGGGGTGAGGGTATTCTGGTATTCTTTTTGTGTTTAGTGCTGAGGACACATCTGACCCAATTTTAAACCTGCTGCATGCAGGCTGAGAGAATTGTCCACTTCGGGTTAGATACATAAGAATGGCAGGTAGATAATTCCAAATAAAAGGAATAGCTTATACCCACCAAAACTTTTTTTTCACCATCATAAATGAGGTAATAGTTATTTCAAAGGGAGCCACTGCCTGGGTTGTGAAGCATTACTGATGCCCTGATCTCAGCACTCAAGTGTTCTTTCAGTTGAGTTATTAGCAAAACACTGAGAGAGAGTGATGTTTCAGTTTAGAGCTGGGAATCTGGGACTGAAGTGTGTGTGACAAAAAATTTCTTTCCTCCCTTGATACAGCAATATAGAGCCTCGTCTGCTGTGGGAAAGGGTGGAGAAGCTTGTACCACGGCCAGGCAGTGGCAGTTCTTCTGGCTCAAGTAACTCTGGCTCACAACCTGGCTCCCACCCTGGCTCTCAGAGCGGGTCTGGAGAGCGGTTCAGGATGAGATGTAAGTCCTTCTCCTACCCTTTGTAACACTGTGTTTCTGATTTTATTTAGCTGTGAAGCACTCAGCAATTACAGATGATAATTGTCACAGGGTTCACTACCTTCCAGCATGCAGTGTCAGAGATGGGTTGTCTTCCTGTACCCACTTTGCCATATGTCCTTGCTTGGGAAAGGCAGTAGGTGCAGAAATCGTCTTTTTTTTTTTTTCCCCCATTGTTTTTTAATTCACATCCAGGCACTGCTGCATTTTCCTAAGTGCAAACAGCTTGGTCTCCATGCCCTCACTGCTCCCTCCCTTCCTCATGTGTTCAGGGGCACATTTTGACACTTGTTGCCTGTCACCTTGGTGGTTGTTGACAGGGTGCAGACTGCAATGGATAGGTCTCAGCTGGGCTACCTTGGATGGTGATGGAGGATTTCCAGCTTGTGGTCATAGTTGAGTCTTTTTGATTTACGGTTGTTGTGACCATTTACTTTGGCTTCAGACAGAGGTCAGTTGCAGCTATACAAATCACAGCTTATGGTGTTTTTTGTATAGTCCTTCAAGGACAATGTAATAGTGAACCAGTGAAACTTAGCTCTGAAATTTGTGTCAGACACCTCTAATAGTCAACTTACGTCTCTTCCCCACCCCAGAGTGAAGTAAGAAAATGTATTTTAGCTCCCTGCTTAATCTACTTTGTTCTGTGTTCCTTTTGGGGTCTTGGCACATGCAGCATCATCCAAATCTGAGGGTTCGCCATCACAGCGCCATGAAAGTGCACCTAAAAAACCTGAAGAGAAAAAGGAAGTCTTCAGACCTATCAAGCCTGCTGTGAGTTGCATCCACCTCCCCTGTACTCCTTCTCTTTCAGGCAGTTTCACAAAAAGTACACTGACAGCTTCATTCAGTGCTATTGGGGTGAACATCAGCTGGAGTTGAATTTGTAACTGTAGGTCTGGCAGCATGTTCTGGGCTGTACGATTGCCTGTGCACATCGGTACTGCAAACATTAGTTTTTGCACTGCTTCTGGGATTGATTTCTGCTGTCTGGTCTTCTTCCTTACTAATCCATGCCTTTCTCTCTTTCAATCTTGTGCTTCCTTCCTGGGGCTGGACCAATGATTGTGCATTTGACCTGAATATGCCAATGCTGGGCTGAATGGTGCAGGGAGAAGTGGTAAGACCCTGAATTTTTCCTACTTTCTGTGAAAGATTTCTGACATTTTATTACAATTGATTACAGCTCTGTGTCCAGTTGTATCTTGGGGAACTCAATGAGTTTTCACAGTATTTCTATCTTTCCTTGAAACTTTCTTCAGTAGCCATACCTCTTACGATACTGCAGTTAGTCATAAATCAGGATAGTTGGGTTTCAGAGTGTGCACATTTTTCTATGATATGGCAAGACCCCCTTAGGTTGACACTTCTGGTGCTTGAATTTATGAGAAAGTGAGTTTTGGTAACTGTTAGGAATAAGTAAGTCAAAGGAAACAGTACTGCTAGGGCAATGGAAACAAAGAAGTGAAGAAGTGAACAAACTCGGGTACTAATCCTGTGGGTGTATCTTGCAAACTCTTCTCTCTCACTTGCAACACTAGTTTAAAAGTTTTTTTCTTTCCTCTCCCGTCAGGATTTAACTGCATTGGCAAAGGAGTTGCGAGCAGTAGAGGATGTGCGACCTCCACATAAAGTAACAGATTACTCATCCTCAAGTGAGGAGTCAGGGACAACAGATGAAGAAGATGATGATATGGAACAAGAAGGAGCAGATGAATCTACTTCTGGACCAGATGATGTCCGAGCAGTGTTAGTCCCTCTAACAGTGTTTTGCATCTGTTTTGCCTTACAAGGGATTGAAGGAAAAGGATGTTAGCATTTTGGCCTGTATGTTAGTTCTTTCAGCTTACTACAATCTATGAGCAAGACATAGCAGCCTCATATGTTCATATATTCAGATGCTGAGGATAGTCTTCTCAATGTCCTTTCCCTCTTCTCCCTTCATTTGTTACAAAACAAGAAACTGTTTAACAGTATCTTGACTTTTTTTTTTTTGATAGAGAGGCTTTTCTAGGCAGCTTATGTAAATATTCCGCTCTGGCCACAACACAAATTAATTCTGAGTATGCCATGATTCAGGGCAGTGTCAGCTAGGGCACTAGTGCTGTTATCTCACTCGAGTTATTTCTTGTCTGACGAATAGGTCAACGTTGAACTTGAGCAATGGTGAAACAGAGTCAGTAAAAACCATGATTGTCCATGATGATGTGGAGAGTGAACCTGCCTTGACTCCTTCTAAGGAGGGCACCTTGATTGTTCGACAGGTATTGCTTTTCCTTCCCTGTGCCGTGCTGCACCCTTTCTGTGCTCATTAACCCACTCGCTCATTCACCCATGCTGTTTCTACATTATATTTGTTGTTCGTATTATCAAGATGCAGCTGTAGTGAATTTCAGATGAGCAAGATGTTTGATGCATGCAAAGAAGAGAGTAGCCCTTCACCCCTTGCTTCTGTTTTGCATGCTTTCCAGTGACACTCATGGCAGCATCATGCAGAATATCTCAAAGTCTGTGGGAGAGAAGGGTAGAAAAGCTGCAGGTGTGTGGAGCAAGTACCTGGAGCAAAAACTTAGTTTAATTTTACCACAGAACCAAATATGTGTCTCAGGAGTGAGGCTGGGAGGGAGTTGGGGTGGGAGCATTCAAGGTTTTTTAAAATTGTTTTGAACCTGTAGTTTAGGGCATACAGACCACCCAGGTAACATACATACATACACATGTACATGCAAATTCACACTACAGTTGGTGTGGGGGAGAAGCAACATAGGTGGTGAGGCAGAGAAGGTGGACAGAGCTAGAGTGCTGTGTTGTTGCCTTTGATTTTGAAAATATTGCATTCTTGTGCCTCTGAAAGATAATGGTTCCCTGTTTTTAAATGAGCTTGTGTGTTAATGAGCGTGCTATCTTATAGGAGTTTCCTCAGTAATCGCATTTCTGAGTTTCACAACTGAATGCCAATTTCTTAATTGAGTCCTCTTGTTTGAAAATTAAGATTTCATGGTTATTGTTTTAAATAGTTAGCTGAAGGGATTCTCCAGAAAGTCCAAACTGTGATCTGTATAGGGTCTAAATTAGTCTTAAACAAAACAATAGGGAAAAAAATCCTCACCCCACCCCCCAAAACGTGCTTGTCCCTGTTGTGGTGTTGGATTTAGCAGCACAGTTGTTCTTCTGTTAATTGGTGGAACTGGCTGTGCAAGTCAACCATATGAACCAAGCTTCTGCCTGCTGGTGGGAATTTCATGAATTCTAGTAGCTCTGCCCACTGTCCCTTTCCATGCAGGCATCAAAGCACAGATTAACAGCTTATTGTAAAAAATAATAATTAAAAAAAAAGTGAAAAGGTAGGAAGTGAGGGAGAGAAGGAGAGAGGTTGTTAGGGATATAGACCTTTAAGCAGCACTTGAGCAAGACAAGTGTGCCTGTTTTTTCTACAGAGTACAGTTGACAAAAAGCGTGCCAGCCATCATGAGAGCAATGGCTTTGCCGGTCGCATTCACCTCTTGCCAGATCTCTTACAGCAAAGCCATTCCTCCTCCACTTCCTCCACCTCCTCCTCCCCATCCTCCAGCCAGCCGACACCCACCATGTCCCCACAGACACCCCAGGACAAGCTAACTACTAATGAGGTATGTCTTACACCACAGCTGGCTGCTTTCATAGGGTTATAGCAGCATTGCCTAGTAGCTAGTTTGCAAAGGAACTCCAGCCAATCTCCCCTGCTTTTTTTTCTGTCACCTTTGTTCCCACCTCCCAAATAACACATTTCAGTTCTGTGTAAGAAGCCCTTAACTCTAGAGCAGTCCCACGCCAAACTTGCCAGTTTACTATTTTTGCTTCCTTTAGTGAGTCATTAATTGCATGGCGTTCGTTTTAAACTGAACTTGACTACTGCATTTTCAAGCCAATACTCTTTTTAAATTCTGTTTTATTCTGGGAGCAGGCTAATTGCAAGCAATGTGCCTCTTCAGAATTAGCAGTTAATTTTGGTTTTGTCAGTAAAGGCTGGACTAGTGTCTCCACACATGAGGAGCTGCTTGTGGAAACTCACCCTTTGGGAAGGGAAGTGGCTGTGGAGGGATTTTGCTCAGTAAAGCTTGCCACGTGGGCTGGGTGAACAAATTAGGTGTTGCCTGGGAGGGTTGTAAAAGCCTGAGGTATTGCTATTTTGGAATAATGAATGGGAAAAATATTTGGGGTTTTTTCCAAGTATGTGTGTCCTCTGAGAAGCAGCTGTGTAAAGATGACTGTTCTCCACCAGTGCTGATTGTGTCCAAGTGGAGAAGGCTTTACCATGGGGGAAGTTCCCTCTTGCTGTCCTGGGCTGATCCCGGGATGGTGCCTTCCTTTACCGAGTGCAGGTGGGAAAGCCTGGTCCTTCACGTGTGTGTAACCCTTCTCAGCAGAGGAGATGCACACATGCAAATGAACAAAGGGCCATGCATCCCTCACCAACCCCAGCAGTGAGCAAGGAGCCTTGTCTGGTGTCTCCACTCCTGGCTAGGCGGCCAGCCTGGCTTACAGGGAGAGCCTCTCAAGCAGGGGGTGGTGCAAGCAAGCGAAACTTGGTGGAAAGAAGCTGCTGCTTCTCAGGGTAGAGTCCTGCCATGCAGGTGTGCAAGTGTTGTGATGAGGAGAGGTTGCAGTGAGCTGGGTAGGTTTATGGCAGTGCACGTATTTACCACATAATCAAAAATGCTTNGGGAGAGTTTCCTCATGGAAATTTATTTAGTGTTATACGTAATTTTCAGCTATGCTTCATTGGTCTCTGATCTTTCTAAAAGCACACTCTTGTAGGTTATAGAGATTAGTTGACTGATCCAGAGATACACTTGCTCATTACTTCGATCTAAGCAATACGTAAGCAGGGTTCAGTTAGCTGAGCTTGGGAAGTGGGGGCTGTGGCAGTGCCTGGTGATGAAGGAGCCTTTTGGTATTGGGCTGTACAGGGGAGGGATACACTCCAAAGACCCATTGCTGGTTTTTTCTGTAGAGGTTTAGGAAGATCAGATGTTGAAGAGTAGCTGATGCTAAAGAAGTGTCTTGTAACTACATTCGCATAAAACTGAGCAAAAATCCAGTACTGCTTGTTATAACTACCACATGCACACCCTTTTATATATATACACTTTTTTTTTCCACTTGTCCCATTCTGCTTCAGTATGATATGTTGTCACTATAATACTAAACTGGCAAGGGGTTTTAGGTTGTTCCATTTCCACTTTTAACAGTTCATTGTTTCACTTGTCTTCTTTCTTTCTTTATGTTTTTTCATGTTTAGACCTCATAACTCAACAAGCACCAGTGATTTTATCCACTACATATTCATAGTGTCATGTCACTGTTTGCTACACCTTCCACACTAATGAGCCCCTTTGTTCGATACAGGTTTAATATGTTGCTTTGTCAAATAAAGGTGGAAGAATCTGCTGCAGCTTTCTGGCAAGAGGCTCAGGTTAAACAAAATAGGGAGAATGAACATTGTAGTGAACATTGAAACACAGTCCATCACATAAGTGAATGCTTGATCCCAGATGGTTCTGATTTTGTTGCACAAGCCAAGAGATCAAACTTCATAATTTAATTAACTACCGCAATTCAGGAGATGCTTCATAAATTCAAAAATTTTAGGTAGTGGACAGCTTGCAGATAAAATAGTATGCATACATTTTAGCGATTTTCAAAAGGAGAGACATTCCCTCATTTTGTGCCTGATTGTAGTGGTCTGTACTAAAAAGCTTCGCTAGCGGCTGAGGTTCAGGGATGACAATTCAGCTAATTACATTTTTCTGTAACATGTGCAGTGTGCATATGTATCTAGTTCAGGTGTGGTGCCTGCAGTGCATTGTGTATCTTATCAAGGAAGTATAAAAGCTTGGGGAGGCTCTGTAGCATAATTCCGTAGTGCCTTTAAAATGTTGGTGTTTGTTATCCATGCTTTTTATTGTCATTAATATTAATAAAGTTGAAATTTACATTGCAGACTCAGTCCGCTAGTAACACACTCCAGAAACACAAATCTTCCTCCTCCTTTACACCTTTTATAGACCCCAGATTACTACAGATTTCTCCATCTAGTGGGACAACTGTGACTTCTGTGGGTAAGTAAAGTAGCTGAAGATGACAATTGAAAAAGGGTTCAGTGACTTCAGTGGCTCTTAAAAGTACTTGAGAATGTTACCATCGTGCTTTTTATTTGTTTTGCAATGGATTGCATAATTATTTTCTTTTTCCATTTACATTTCTTACAAAAATAAGGGTTTTCTCAGTATTCTCAGTTACTGATTTGGATTGTATGATGTAAAAAATATACGTCCAGAATCTAGCACGTGAGGAGTATTACATGCACTTTGCTTCTTTTTCTTTCAGTAGGATTTTCTAGTGAAGCAATGAGATCAGAGGCAATAAGGCAAGACCCCACGCGGAAAGGATCAGTTGTCAATGTGAATCCCACAAATACGCGGCCACAGAGTGACACACCAGAGATTCGCAAATACAAGAAGAGGTTCAATTCCGAGATACTGTGTGCAGCCTTATGGGGTAATGCAAACATGTTCTTTCCTTGCCATTCTTGAAATGTAGGCTTCCAGTAGGAGCTTTCAGCCCTTGATAATGAATCTCCAAAACTGTAGCTGTTTCTCTGCATTTATTCAGTGCTTGTTTCCGTCTTCTTTGTTGCAAGACCTGATTATTACTGTGTTTTTTTACAATATGTTGCTTCTGTTTTGATATAATTTCCACTGCTACATATATGCTTCTGATGGCACAGTTTACGCTGCGAATCACAGAATCATTAAGGCTGAAAAAGACTTCTGGGAT
The DNA here is from genome assembly GCA_013397315.1 of Donacobius atricapilla. Taxonomy (NCBI): domain Eukaryota; kingdom Metazoa; phylum Chordata; class Aves; order Passeriformes; family Mimidae; genus Donacobius; species Donacobius atricapilla. The sequence goes on along the minus strand of WBMY01003897.1, from coordinate 395,254 downwards.
CTTCAAGTCCAGCCTTTGACTTAACACCACCAGATCAGCTTGACCATGGCACTGAGCTGCATCCAGTTGTTTCTTGAATTCTTGCAGGGATGATGACTCTTATCACCTCTGTGGGCAGCCTGTTCCAATACTTAACCACACTTTCAGTGAAAAAGTTCTTCCCTGGTATCCAACCTGAACTTGCCCTGGCATAGCTTGAGGCTGTATCCTCTTTTCCTGTCACAGGTTGTCTGGGAGAGGCTTCATGAAGTTGATCAGGATGTCCTTTTCAGCTCTTTCTAAATGCTGCTAGTACATCTAAGAGGTGAATGCGACCGGCAAAGCCATTGCTCTCATGTTGGCTGGCACCCTTTTTGTCAACAGTACTCTGTAGAAAAATCTTGCAGCTTTTGGGAGCTTGTAGTGGTCCTTGCAGTGTACACCTGGTACACACAAGGAATTCTTTTGGAAAATAACCATCTTGAGGCTCTTGCTAATGTATTGTTGCAGGGCTTGATTAAGGCGTGTTGCATAAGATGACTTGTCGCCTCAGTCACCAGTTTATGTAGGAAACAAGATGGAAAAGAAAAGGATAGAAAGAACATTTTCCATTCTGAGACTTTGTTAAGAGTGATTACTGCAGAGAGAAGCTGGGTATGAGATGTCAGCTGACCCAAATGTGTCTGGTCTTCTTGCCACTAGGGATAATTTATTTGTGTTGGTGTCAGACGGTCAGGATTTCACACCTTATCTGGCTTAGAGCAGTGCCTGTTGCCTGCTACAGTGTATAATCTCTGCTGCAACACCTAGTGAAAGCTTTTCTCTGTTGTTTGTTTCCTGGCCAGAATCTATTGGGGCACATGAATTTTTTCATGATCTAAATGTTAGTAGTTGATGCTTGTGTATGTTACATACATACTTATCTAGTATCCCTAAACTTGGGGATTATAAATGCACATGCAGGTCATTTAAAAAACTTAGGAGGAAGAGAATTGGTCATTCTCCTAAGGCACATGGTTATTGTGAAGGTAACACAGTCCTTCTCTTTTTTTTTACATTTTTATGGCTCTTTCCAAGGCTTTAGTTCTCTTTTGGGGTTATTTCCAGCATTTCCTGTTTCTTAGAACAGCACTTTTGTCCCAGTCTTCTTGCTTGCAAAGCTGTGTCAGTGAAATAGCTCTCCCAACACCTTGTCTTCCTATCTGCTGTTTTCATTATTTCCAGAATTTACTGTAAGAATTTTTACCCCAACACTATTTCTGCTTGAATTCCTGTATAAAGTTCTCTGATAAAGTTAAGACTTGTGCAATGTAAACTTGCAGGCTGTGAGAGGCCAAAGGCAGAGAGAAATCATATGGTGTCAGTAAAGATGACTCATAATTTCTCTGATCTGCCTTGTTTTGCCAGTAGCAATTCGTGTTAATGGTTTTATATTTCTTTGATCTATATATCTGACTGTTAGAGTGGTTTAAAGAATAGGTATAAAATCCTAGAGGTGTTTTTCAGCTGTAACACTTCATTGAACATTTAGGGCCAAACTGATGGTGATACAAGTTGGTAGACATGCATACTTCTTGATAACATTGAACTTCCTTTACCCTTAAGAAGATTAAACCATTTCATGGTGATGCTTTCTGTTCAAAAGGAGGGGACTTGCTTTGCTTTGCCTTTACCAGTGGTAATGCCAGTAGTATCTGGCAAGCTGCTAATTGCATTAGGTCTCTGATGCTGTTTCTTCTAGCTCTGCGTGGTAGAAGTCAATGTTAATGACATGGATGCGGTAACACAGATTTGTACAGACAGCCTGTACTTTTTCAGGAAGCGTTTCCATTTGTTTGAAAAAACCAGAACTGCTAGGGTGGCAGTAGAAGAGCTCTGCTGTCTGAGTAAGGAGGGTGTCTGCACTGTATAATACAAGCACTGCTTGCCACCAGCATAGTCCCTCATTAATTTCATCTCAAAGTGCATGTAGCTAAGGGAAGGGCTTGGGGACAGGTATGCATGAGAGCTCAAGGCAAGAGCAACTGCACCAGAAGGGCAGCAGCAGGAGAGGTGAGTGTGGAGGCCGGAGCCATGGAGTCCTGATGCACAAAGAGGGGAAGGGACCCTGAGGGAGCAGTTAGCATGTGGCTTGCTTTGAATTGTAGCCCACACTGGAAAAAGTGCAGAAATGCATGTTGAAGCTTACAGCTTTAGTCAGTGGGTACTGGAGCTGCAGGAAGGAGACCAGCTGCTGGGCACTTCCTTGGCTGGTTTGCTTCAGCCTGTGCTAAGCCCTGACCCGTGTGTGGCTCCCTCTCCCTGCTTCTTTCTGCCACTTCCCGTCTGAGGATGTCTCCCAGTAAGAGGGACAGTCTGTGTGAAATGGCCATTGCCCATGGGGGCTGTGGGATGGGATCCAGGGGGTGCAAACCATGTGGGAGATGCAGAGGTGAGAGGTGGGCAGTACAGGGGTGAAGGAAGTGTCAGCAACTGAAGGACAGCCTGGAGGGTGACAGGCCTCCCAGGAGAAGGAGCAGAACAGCAAATCCAAGGAAAAATACCTTGGGACTGCTGGGACCTCTGAAGTTTTCTTACTGAAAAGGGTAGAGAGAGGATAATGGAGAGATGCATGATTTCTGAACTCACCTATGGGCTACATCTGTTTTTCTCATCCACCCAGTGGCTTTTAAGAGTGCTCCAGCACCAGCAGCTCAACCCCCTCCTGCCTGCAGCTCTGCTTCCCCCTATCACCCTCTTCCCTTTCAGAGGCATCTTGTGTCCCCTGGGTCAGGCTTAATGTGCCTTCCTTCTTGCAAGCCTCTCCCATGCCTGGTGTCCAGGGGGTTGTTTAGGTGAGCAATAATGCACTTTTTCAATACTGTGAGACGGCACGTCGCTGCTGTAGGTGCAGACTGCGCTGAGACACACACACACACACACCTGGGCCCTGGGCCCACCTGCTCTGTCAGAGAAGATTCATTATGGGATCAGCCCAGATGGCCCATTGGCACCAGTGTAATTGTATGTGGGGATTATTTGTCTGACTAGGGACTAAGACCATTAAGCTATGTAACTATGATCATCTTGTGTAAGTTTTGCTTTTCTCACTTCATTAATTTATTGTGCTAAAACATGGCAAGTTTTTTATTGGGATTGCAACATGGAAGTCTAATAAGGTGAGCCATACATTTCGTTTGATTTCCATTTCCTGTACTGTACTTGAACTGTCTCTGCAAAATTTGTGAGCTTCTGGACTTAAACGCTATTGCAAATAAATAGTTATGAAAATTAGGAGTGATAATATATTAATAGATATTTAAAACTTAGTCCCCTATATATCTGTTATGTCAAAAAAAATGTAATTGATTCTAAATAGTAAGGCTTTATGGATTCTTGGAGTGTTCCAATGGACCTTTGGAACTCTGTGTAAAGAAACTGGCCTATTGACTTTTCTCATCTATATTTGCTCGATCTTTAAGAGAAGGCTGTGGAAACCCAAGATTACTGTAGTTTCCTCTAGGTTTAACATTCAGATGGAAAAGATTGTTGTGAAGCTGGGAGCAGACCCGGTGCCTACCCTTTTGTGGGAGGGCTGCATCACAACCTGTTTCTCCCAGCGGGAACTGTTTTTATTGCCATGTCCTTGTCAAGAGCATCCTGCTACCACCCCCCTAACAACAGCTAATACATCTTTGGAATACATAGGCTTGCGTACCACTTTGTGCCTCATCCCTCCTCCAACATTAGCATGCCTTTTTGTTTGGGAACTGGTGCTCTAGAAAGCTCTCCATGGTCTGCCAGTCTCTTACTCTCTTGAACAGTGTTTGGCGTCAGTAGTCACTGTGGGCAGGTAATGCAGAGAGCCTCTACATCATGAGATCTTTTAGGCTACAGGCAATTGAGACCTAACCAGCAGTGGTTATACCTGTGTGAAACAAGACAGTTTCAATCATCAGTTCCTCAGAATATGCGGAAAAAGTGCTTATTAACTTGGATCTCTGTTGTTTTTTTTTTCCTAGGAGTGAACTTGTTAGTGGGCACTGAAAGTGGTCTGATGCTGCTAGACAGAAGTGGGCAGGGGAAGGTTTATCCACTCATCAATCGAAGACGATTCCAGCAAATGGATGTACTTGAAGGGCTGAATGTCTTGGTGACAATTTCTGGTAAAGTTAACTATTGAACGTTATGCTTTTCCTCCATGTGGCATGGTAGAGCAGAAAGATTTTCTTGGCAGCCTGTGTATTGAGGGGGAAGTCCTGACTGAAGTCAGTGGGTTTTCCATCATTTCACCTCTGAGTCTACAGTTTATTTCTGCAAGTGAATCGTTGTCCACACAACACCCATGCCTGCTTGCTCCCTGTCCTCCCTTCTGTGGGGTGACCTTTAAAAATGCTGCATGAGTTTGTGGGAAATGTCTGGCTTTGTTTCCTTCTTCAGTATTTGAGAGCTGGAAGCTAATGTTTTGTGAAGTTTGGGAAAATGTCATTCTTTCCCTCTGTCATGATTGCTTTCAACCTGGCCTCTTTCTAACCAAAACACAATGTGCTACTTGGGTTGAAAGACTTTTTTCTTGTGTGTTAAAATCTGTAGAATGGGGAAAGCTCTTGTAAAATAGGGAAGTAAGAGTGATGTGCAGTAAAAGCATGAGAGAGGAGAGTACAGTGTGTACATGGTGTGGAAATAGCCAGAGTGAGAAGGCAAATTGGTGCCTGGTCTCTCACCGCGTGCAGCTTGGGGATGGCAAAGCAATGGAAGATGAAGGGTGGTGGTAACTGTGTTTGTTTTGTGTGTGCTGATGAAAAGCGTGTTTTATGAAGCTTGAGGTTCCAGACTCTTTGACTCCAGAAAGTAAGTTTAACATGCTGTTAGACAATTTGATGTGGTGCATTGTTAGTCTTTCTTCACAGATGTTGTTCAGTCATTTACCTTCTGTTTTGGTTTATTTGGGGAAATCAGCCTTTGCTATGCTCTGTTTGTGTGACAGGGAGAGTATGTTACGTGAGGTTCCTCACAGGTTTGCTGTTGTTGTTCAGACCCACTTAAATTTTTTTGAGGAACCTCTGGAACCTCTGGAACCTCTCTAGGTCTGCTGGAGGAACTCTCTGGCTCTCCCAACATTTGTTTAAAAAGACACACATTAGACAATTTAGTGGAATTCAATGCATTAGCAATGTTGTGTTACCACAGATCCAAAGAACCATGCCCATGCTGCTGTCATCAACACGGGATTTGTTTCTGTCTGGAACAACTGAATTTTATTGGCTTGTCACTTGCTACGTACTCAGATACAGCTATGCTGTGAAATCCATAAAACGAAAAAGATGAATTAACCAGCGTTTAAAAATACACAACCTGCTGTGTGTCCTTTTGATGTCTAAAGCTGTATGTTAAAATATAAACTGTTTGAAAGGCACCATTTGATAGGAGTTTATTCTATAGCAGACCTTGTAAACAAAAATATTGTATAATCCGGCTTGTGTAAAATCTGCTGGTTTGAAACATACCCTGCGCAAATCACAAGTGTCTGTGATTCAGTCTTGTGTATAATTGTTTTGAGTTTGTTTATTTTTGCATTAGTCACAATTGGAGTACCCTGACACATACGTTTTCTTTGTTTCCTTTTGTTTCCTTTCAAAACTATTGCTTCCTCCGTGGAGACACGCTACATTAACCCTTAAGAAATCAGTTGATCCTTTGGTTGTTTTATGCCTTTGTGTCTGTGCCATCTCCTGTGTTTTATGGGAGGTTGCTGGAGTATGAGGCAGAAGAGGCATCCTTACCCAGTGAAAGGCAGGGCTGGGGGAACATATTCAGTGGAACCACAATGCCCAAGCTTCCCCTTATATCCTGCTTTTGTCTTCTGTACTGCACATCTCCGTTTTTTACCCTCATGCTGGACTTTCCTAAATATCTTTTTATTTGTGATGAGTTGCTTCACCTCTCCAGGCAAATTTGAAATGTTGGAGTGAGGGTATGTTTCTGCAAATGGTGTGTTTTGGCAGATTAGTAATAGAACTGTCTCTGAGCCTTGTCCCAGCACTGCTACAGCTTCTCTGGAAGCATTGTTCAGCTCACTGTGGTGCACTCAGCTGTATGATCCCCTGAGGTTTTTGGGAAGTGACGTGCTGATGGTGGTAGGGTTTGAAAGGTGTCACTACGTTGTGCAAAGAAGTTGCAGTGTGCTAGGATTTTGAGAGGATTGTTACCTAAACTTACTTTTAATAGACACACTCCTGAGTTTGAAAACATGAAATCAGTTCTTGGCCCAATTTATATTTGAAATACAAAACTTTTTGACAACTAAGCTTTTGATACTGATATACTGAGCCTGCTAGAAACAGTACAAGAAAGCCTCGCAGGTAAAGCAAGAGTCGTTGATTGGTTCTTCAGTTCATGCTGTTGAGAGGCAAAAAACACGGTTTTGTCTGCTTAGGTGATACAGTGCAGAGTCATAAAAATGCTGGAGGAGAGAGTGGCAACGTGCATGTAGAACACGCTCCAGTTGTGGCTCCCTGAGCGTTTTGCCAGCCCAGCTGGCTGATGGTGGCACCAGGAAGAGATGACAGAGTGGAAGGACTGGTTCTAATCTGCCTGCTTAATAATTAAAACCCACAGTGACAATAAAAACAAAAACTCAATATAGGAAAAAGGACTTTGCATTTGAAACTATGTCTGTGGGAGAATCCAAGCTGGGAGTTCTCACAGAATTTGCTGTCTGATTAGTTCATTTGATGGCTGGAGCAGAGTTTTCTTTCTTATTTCATGACCATAATGATTAGATCCCTGCAAAAACAAACAAACAAACAAACCCAACAACAACAAAAAAACCCCACAGGATTTTGAGAGCTGTTTAAACTGACTGGTAGAGCTTTACAAAGAGAAGGATCTAATCTCCCCCACTCCAAATGTGAACATTTAGAGCAGCATAACTTGTTGAAATACATGCATAGCCATGTTTATATAACTAACCAGTCCTGCTCTTTTCATGTCAGGCTGCAGAAAGGCAGAGGAATTTCCTGTCTTGTGACTTTTCCTTGTGGTCTAGACACCAAAACACAATGGGAACACACTTCAGATGTTTCTCAGTTGTTTTGAAAAATATTTCTGCGTGGAGAGAAATACCCTGGTGCATATCATGTGAACCAAAAGGAAAAAAAGTAGGCGCATGCTGGGAAATTCCCATGTGTACTGTTTGTTGTGAGTCTTCAAGTTTGACTAAGCTGCTAGGGAAGCTACAACCATGGAAATATCTGAGGCAGAATTTGTCTCATTGTGGGTAGGGACTCAGCATGGTTTTGAAAGCATTTGGTACATTGTAGAGACCCTGAGTCCTCTGAGCTCTTTCTTGCCCAGAGCTGTAGTGGCTTCTGATCTGAACCATGTTTCCTATTTTTCAGTGTTTACAAAAAAGCCCTTGTGGCTATCATTTGCAGTGTTTTCATGGAAGGACCTTTTCTTGGTTACATGTGGGACTTCTGGAAATACTGTTTTCTGCTCTAGTCCTCCAAATCTTGAGAAAGCTACAGGAGTGGTAGGGTTTTACCTGTTTATGAAACATGGCTTAATAATTATTAAGTTAGAAAGTAAATCAGGGTACTCATTTACTGCCAAATCTATAGTCCCATTTGTAATGGACATAAACAAAAGATAGTGCAATGTTACTTCACATTTCATTGCATGGCATCAGAACAGAAGGGCTTTTAAAATTGCGTAGCAGATCCAGTATTTGCAATTACCTCTGCAATTCCACTTTAAATTTAAGCTTAGTGAACAGATTTTTTACTTTAAAGCTGCCTCCTCTTTTACTCCTGTCTTTTCCCATCCAGGTAATAAATAAGTAATACCTCCAAGTAATAAAAAGATCTTTTAGACTGTGTGTCTTTTTAATGCAATGGCTTCTGGTGCTGGAGTCCATGGAGAAGCCTGTTTGCAAGCTGTGCTTCCCCACATTGCTGCCTCAGCCCCTGCAGATGCTTTTCCTGACAAGCCTAGCTCTGTTAGGGGATCCCTTGCTTTCAGGGTGGGGGTGCTGTGCCAGCTCCAGCACCCCAGTGTGGAGCTGGCTGTGCATAGCAGCATGGTCTCAGTGCTCAGGCCTCATGTCCTGCTGCAGCCAGTATCCCCCAAGAAGCCACTTGTGAACTAATCTGCCAGTAGGTATTGTGTGAAAACTTGAACAACAAATTAAAGACATTTAGCTGAACTCTATAACTGGACCTGGCTGGCAGGCTGCCAAGTGTGCCATCTTGCTAGGTAGCGGCTTTTGACAGCACAGACCAGTACGGTGACACTTGGCCAGCCCAGTGGTGACTGCAGTACAGGTCACCTGTCTCCCTCTCACCTCCAGTGGCTGAGAAACACTGGAAAGGCACATGGCTCCTCATTGTGGCTGGTGCAGCATGAGCGTGGAGCTACTGTGCTGACAAACAGTGTCCCTGAGAGCATCTCCTGTTCCCTTTCCCTTCACAGAGACCTCACGGAGCCTTGCTAAATGGCTACTAGTCAAAGCAGGGATGATCTCCTTTCTTCAGCTGCAGCTTAGTCTATGGAATTGTAATGGTTCCAAGCAGCAAAGCAGCTGGAAAAAGGAGAATGCAAGCTTTGGGTATGTGTGTTTAGGGCCATCCTCTCACTAGCTCAGCAAATGCTTTGTAGGTCATCAGTTAATTAAAGAATCACAGGAAAAGTTTATCATGAACCTTGCTTTGCATTCTAAGAGGCCTTCTGGTATTGAGAGTTAAAAGTCTGATCTGTATTTTGATGAGGTGGCAGATGTGTTGCCAGTTGAAGATAGGGCAGCCTGGGCAGGTGGCTTCTTTCACCTGTGGAGAAGAAACACCTCTCACAGCTTCTGTGTGCAGCCTGGTAAGTATTACACCCTTGCAGCTCAAGGGAAGGGCTGCTGACAAAGCAGTCATCAGCTTTTAGCAAGCACATGAAATTTCAGGTCTCATATTCGATCCTGCTGCTCTCCTACAGTTTTGTGTCAAAAAGCTATTCTGACTCACTTATATATATATATTTAATCTCAGTGCATGACTCTCTGGTCATGCACTGAGATTAATGAATTTTTTAATGAGAATTTCCTGTTCTAGTGGAAGCTGTCTAGGTCTTAAGAGACAGATAGCTGAAGAGTTGTTCCTTTGAGTTTGTCATTTATGTTTGTGTGGTATTACCATGTGTATCTGTCATTGAGAAAGCACATGTCTGGGTGGAGTCTGGAGTGAAGCTGTTGTGGATGAAAAACTGAGGGAGATATTTGTGGTTGCAGCATTTTCTCCTTCATTGTTGTTTTGGTTTGTTTCACAGAGCTTTCTGTTTTTCTGGGTAGGGGTTTCTGCAAGTATCTTCATATGGAGATAAACTTTTTTTTTTTTTCATTTTGCGTTTAGGTAAGAAGAACAAGTTGCGAGTTTACTATTTGTCATGGTTAAGAAATAAAATCCTTCACAATGATCCTGAAGTAGAAAAGAAACAGGGCTGGACAACGGTGGGTGACTTGGAAGGCTGTGTGCACTATAAAGTTGGTGAGTAGCGAATGCAGTAATCAAATAGTTGGGATAAAAGATGGCTGAGAAAGGGAACTGCAGTGCATGTTGCTATTTGGTTTATGGTTTGATTGGTTTTATTTCTAGCTGTCTTAACTGTTTCTCAGGATGAACTTGCTGGCAAAGCACCAAAATAGATGGCAAGTTACAGGGTTAAATTGAAGATGAGAGGGATTTTGTGGTGGGATGATGGGCTGGGAAAGTAGAGAGTGTGCAAATCCCATCTATTTCCATCCTGTAATGGATGCGGCTTCCAGAAGGGTGCTGATGTGGGCAGTGAGGGTTGGTAACATTTCACCACCTCTGTTAGACTCTTCAGGTAATAGAGGGATTCTCGTCCTCAGCAACTGTTTTCTTTACTAACAAGTTGCCTATATCTTTTATCACGATGAATTTAGATGCTGGCATACATGGAAAAAAAGTCTCTCTTTAATGTAGATTTTAGAGACTGGGAGGAAAAAAAAAACAAACAACAAACAAAAGACAGTGGGAGGAGAAAGGACGCCCAGGTAGCAGATGAGCTTTGGGGAAGAATCTGGGAACAGAAGCATGTCTGTAACTGCAGGGTGATTCATTATTCCTCTTAGCTCATGAAATTCCTTAATCCATCTCAGATCTGCTGCAGTACAGTTACAGAATCAAGTGTGTTTTCACCAGGCAGGTGCCCACTGAGTGGTTTTAAGTGATTTAATTGGATTTGGCTATAGAAACTTCCACCAAAGCTGGTGAAAGACAAGTAGCATTCACAACCAGCAGAGTATATTCAGTGAGCCTGCTGCCCTGCAGGTGGGAATATGAACCAAGAGCTCTTTCTGCTGCTTCGGTTTCATGGTGCATCCTAATGGAAGTTGCCTCTGATTTGATTTTCTCCCAGGAGCCAGCTCAGTTCCTTTCCAGCTGTGTCAGTCAGTGTGGAGCAGCAGCAATCAAACTGTTCTCAGTCTCCTCCTGTCATGCGTGAGCTCTTGGAAAAACCTGCTAATGGGGCGTAATCAATAACAATGGCAGTAAGTGACTGCTGAACCAGGAGCTCGACCCCGAAAACAATTAATAATGCACTTCTCTGGTATCATACCCCAGGGTGTCAGCAGCATAATGAAGTGGCCTGGTAACAATACATCAACAGCTATTGAAAGGAGGCTTTCCAGCAGGGAATCGTCTGAAACAAAGAGCATTCTCTTCCAGATGAAGAGGGGTTTGTTAGCCTGGGCTGCAGCCTGGCACTGAACTTCCCTCTGATCCACAGAAACACAGTAGATTTTTTCAGGTAGTGAGAGGCCTCTTTGACATCTGCGCTTCAGTTCCCAAGAAAGAGAGCTCTGCCAGTAGTTGGGCTTGCAGTCTGGATGCTGTCACCGAGGCAGCTGGCACTGGTCACTTCCTTGTCTCTTTGATGCAACAGGGGTCTTCGATGTCAGGGTGAAGTGGTATTTCTGGATCTCAGTTGCTTCAGGCAACTTTTGGCTCCTCTAAATGAGAAACTGCTCTTTTGGAACTTAAGATTTGGGTGAATTCCCAGATAGCACCCAGAGCAAATAATAAGAATTATCAAATGTCTCCTTTCACAGATGAGGTGGTTTTGTTCAACACCCCCCCCTCCCTTTTCCCCGTGAAAAAATTGCAGGAAGTCTTGTAAGCTAGACGAGACCGAACAAAAGCTCTGTTTCTAGTCAGTACAGCTGTGGAGGTTGAGAGCCTTTTTTTTGTCTGTTGAAGAAGTGTCAAGTCCCTTAACACTTACAGTTCAGTCTTGCTTTCCTGCGTAGTTAAAGGAGCAAGTAGTAGTGTGATCACTGGTATAACGACACTTTATTTCTGATAAATTATGTGAATGTGTTTTCTTTTTCTCAAATGAGCTATCTCAGATTTTAGGGACAAAGGAAAGCGCTCCACTATCAATCTTGCCTTTTGCTCTTGAAATTGAGTTATGTTGTAATTTTCTTTTCTTCTTCCTTTCCTCTGGGTATTTTTTCCATCAGCTCAAACCAGCACTGCCAGTGCTGTGACTGGGACTGACAGTAATGGACTCTGCCACAGTCACAGCCTTCTTTTATTGGAATGCCCCTGCAAACTGCTTTTCTTGTCTTGATGACTAAGCACTGTCCAATGTGGAAAAAAATAAGTGGAAATAAGTGTGTACTGATTAGTTAATTCTAAAGATGGTGACGTGGTCAGTTGCTAATAAGAGTTATGACTTTTGTAGCATAAATGTATCAAAGAGCTTAACTACATAGAGGTAGCAATCCTAAAATGTAATGCTGCTAAACTCTCAAAATTACAATATTTCTTCATACTTACATAATTTGTCTTATTTCTTGATGTAACTGGAATGACTTTGGAATTATGCTGAATTCTTTTTTGTTTTCTATAATTTCAGTAAAATATGAAAGAATCAAGTTCTTGGTAATTGCATTGAAGAGTTCTGTGGAAGTCTATGCATGGGCACCAAAGCCATACCATAAATTTATGGCCTTTAAGGTAACAGTATATTTCAGCCATAGGTAGGATTTTCTCATAACTACTTGCAGTTATCCCTTTTACAAAAATGTTCTGGCATTGTATCATGGCCATATTCCATGTTCTTTGATAGATCTCCACAAACTTTGTGTTATATTTTAATTTAGGAGGGTTTTTTTATTTTTAATTCTAAGAGTCAATATATTTAAAGGTCTAAATTGTAACTGAGCATAAACTAATAATGACACAATATCGCAAGTCTCCGTTTGCTCTCTCTATTAATAAAATGTGGGACAGAGAGAAGTGGACTGAGTCTAAACGTCTTTGTCAGGGCAGAACAAGTCATGAAGTGATATTCAGCAGTTGTTATGGGACTGTTTTTGAATACTGCTCGAATGAAATTAGCTGGCTTGGTATAATTGCCAGGCTGGTTTACAGACAGTTACCGTGGGTCGTGCAGATCAAAGTACTACAGGAGTGCCGAATTGCCCTGAACTTTGGGGAAAACAATTCTTACTGAAAAAGCAAATAGACCAAGTAAACCATACAGAAAATAGCTTAGGTGATTGAAATGTAGCAGTTTGCAGTGTAATCTGTCCTTGTTCATGAGACGTGTGTCAGCCTAATGGGTCTGGTGTCTAGGGACCAGAGGGATGTGGAGGAATAAACCCACAATGTGTGCATGTGAGCATGTTTTTATAAACCCCATTGTTGTTCTAAGCAGTAAATCTCACTGATGATTGTCTCACAGTCATTTGGAGAATTGGTACATAAGCCATTGCTGGTGGATCTAACCGTAGAAGAGGGTCAGAGACTAAAAGTGATCTATGGCTCCTGCGCTGGCTTCCATGCTGTTGATGTGGATTCAGGATCGGTCTATGATATTTATCTACCAACACATGTAAGAGCTGCTGCTGTGTCTGTGTTTTTCTCTTTCTGGTGGATTGCCCCCCCACCTCCAACCCCTTCCTTTCCCAAAATGACCCATGTGTCAGGCTGTCCCTGTGGATCGCTGCCATATGTTTGCAGTGGTAAATTGGGTGGAGGGGTCTGAGCAGATATGGCCACATGTGCTATGGAGTTTGTGTCTCACTGCCAATCCTCACCTCATAGTAAGTATGTGTCTATGGTTTGGAGTTGCCCACTCAGATCTGATGAGGACCAGTGTGACTGTTTCAGGGGTGGTACCTAAATGGCCGAGTGCCCTGCAAATGTCCAGCAGCACATGACACAACAGCTCAAGGATGGGTTTCAAAAGGGTTGGCAAAGCCAGGTGACCTTAGCTACCAAGGTTTCTTGTTCTTCATTGTACACAGAGGTTTCAGATGGGCCACCCCAAACACTATTCAATGCAGTGCAGAGAGGTCTGCATCTGCTCTGCTTGCCCCAGACTCCCTTTCTGCGCATGGAAAGAAATGGGCACCCCTATAGAGAAATTAATCTTTCCTCAGTTTAGGTGTCTGCCTTAAGATGAGAGGATTTCTGCTCCAAGGATTTACAGGTTTTAGTCACTGTGGTGTCTAGCTCATAGGCAGCAGATGTAGCACTTGTAAAGTGAGTGTACTTGGGACTAGATGATCTTTATGGTCCCTTCCAACCCAAGCCATTCTGTGATCCTGTGAATCCCTGATGTGTCAGCCAAAACAAAAAAAATCACTCATCCCTTTCTTCTAGCACAGGCTCTGCAACATTGAAACGCTTCCTCTTCTGTCTCTGTAGATCCAGAGTAGTATCCAACCTCACGCAATCATCATCCTCCCAAACACGGATGGGATGGAGCTACTGGTCTGCTACGAGGATGAAGGAGTTTATGTCAACACATACGGAAGGATAACCAAGGATGTGGTTCTGCAGTGGGGAGAAATGCCAACTTCAGTTGGTAAGTGGCTCTGGTGAACCATGTACAATGTGCTCTTAGGGAGTATGAGTCTGTGCATGTGGGCAAAAGGAGGGAACATCGAGTGTGCTGCTTCTGCATCTGAAGTCAGTGCTGTATTATTTCTGGAAAACAGCTGTTTTCCAGAAGTGAAGAGTAATCATATGGATCTGCTTTGTGCTGTAATTTTTGTGAATAAAACCCAAACAATCAAGTTCTGGAGTTCATGATTGAGAAACTCACCATGATCTCTGTAGGCTGCTGCAGAATTTTTACTAGACAGCCACAAAGTTGTGGAAACCTTTCAGTATAAAGGCATATAAAGTGGCAGATGAGTAAAATATGGGTAAGTCTATGTAGATAACAAAAGGTGTACCTCACTTGATGTCATTAATTCACCTTTAGATTGCTCATCTCTCCTAGCACCGTTCTCCCTGATCTATCCAGCTGAAGATAAGGTTGAGAGTGAGAACAATGGGTGTTGTACACAAGTACACAACAGAATCCCTCCTACATGTGCTGCTGTAATTAAGGGCAGAGCAAAGCATGGGCTGTAGTCACAGCCTCCTTTTGTTGGGCAAGCACATTGCATTTTATGGGCTGTGGGGTGGCTGCACATATTGGGAGATGACTGCTGATAGCAGTTTGAGCAACAGGAACAACAATGGATGAGGAAATTTTAAAAAGTTAGATGCACAGCTTGTTCCCTCCTGTGCTGATTAACTCTTGACTAGATTAAAAGCAAGCAGAATATAACAACTGGCAAATTGCCGAGCCTTTGGAGACTCAAATGCTTATGAAGTAGTAAATGGCATTGAGGCAGCCAACACCATCTGAAGATCTCATCTGACATTTTTCAGTAACTATTTGGCCCAGTTAGCACTAGTGGAATATTTAAAAAGAAATAATTTTCCATCTGGATGATATAGACACTGTTGGTAGACATTATACTGTAGTAGATAGTTTGATTTAATTTCTCTGAAAACTGCTATGAATATGTTATATAAAAGGAAAGTACTGTAAAGTTAAATTTTTAAAAATTTTGCTGGCTAAGAAGTCCTTTTCATTTTTCTGTTAAATATGTATGCAAATCAGGCTACAGCATAGTCTTCATTAAGTTTCCTTATGTTATTTTTGACAGCATTAGTAAGACTGTCCATCAAATTGCTTTGTGAATATACCTTTTTATAATGTGACTTTACTTTTTATTTAATTTTCTTACTGCTATCAAAAATAGATTTTTTTTCCTCATGCTACTACTAATCTCTGCTGCTTGTGACACTAAGGAAAAAGTTTGATTTGTTGTTTTATTTGTGCACAAAGGGACGCAGTGTGTCAACTAATAACATTTCTACTTTGAGAGTTTAATGCGAACCTCTTGGGAGATATACAAAATGATTTTCAGCTGACTTTCTCAAGGAGATCAGTTTTTCAATTATTACTCATATTAATAGCAGCTAGGTAATTTTTTTCTAGCTTTATCTTTCCCTCTTATTCTTTTTTTTTGCTGACAAACTCCATCAAGGAGGGAAAATAACACAGAAGACAGAGCTGGTGCTTGGGGCACACTGTAGTGGATGGGTTTAGTCTATTTAAACCTTGGCTTCTGCTTTCTCCTAGTCAATGCCTAATTAATACATCTCCTTGTCTCAGATTTGGAAGAAAAGGCCTGTGTAAAAACTCAATGTTGCCTCCATTTAATTAAAGGTTATAAAGTTTCCTTTGTTATGAATGCTCAAGGAAGAAGTATATAACATAGAAAACACGCAAAAGAAATTAAAATTTAAAAAGGCACTTTTTAGGTATCTTGAATGTTCTGAGGACAGAATAGCACTCTGAACATGTGTGTAGCTACAATAATGCCCATGCAGGTAATTTTTAATTAGAGTGTGTCCGGATATTCTGTGATTTTTCCATTCCTCCTGTTTCCCCGGCCCCTCCTAATATGCTGTTTTCTTTCCAAAGCATACATCCGATCTAACCAGATCATGGGCTGGGGAGAAAAAGCTATTGAAATACGGTCGGTGGAAACTGGACACTTGGATGGTGTGTTCATGCACAAAAGGGCACAAAGACTGAAATTCTTATGTGAACGCAACGACAAGGTACATTCCCTCCCACCACGTTTGTTGCCAAGATAATAAGCATGTACTTCAGTTGGGTACTTAGGTTGGGTTGACCCCAAGCAGCAGCCAAACAGCCAGCCTCAAGCTCTCTCCCCTTTCCCATGGAAGGGAAAGAAAATAGTTAGAAGGCAAAAAGACTCATGGATTGAGATATGGACAGTTTAAGAAGACAGCAACAGTTTTATAAGCCAGATTTTACATGCAAGCCAGACAAAATAAAGAGTTAATACATAGTCTCCCATGGGCAGATGTTTTCCACACATAATGCTTGCTTGAGAAGATAGATGCCATCACCCCAATGTCCCTCCTTTCCCTGAGCTTTTATTGATGTACATGATGCTGTATGTTATGGGACATCTGTTTGGCCAGTTTGGGTCAGCTGTCGTGGCATTGTCCCCTTCCAGCCTCTTGCCCATTCCAGCCCACTGGTCTTTAAGGGGTGAGGGAGCTGGAGAGAAAGCAAGTGCTGTTCAGCAGCAGCCAAAACACTGATGTGTCAACAACACTGTTTGACACAGATGCAGAGCCCTGCACCCTACAGGCCACTAAGAGGAGCATCAGCTCCATCCCGACCAGCCCGGAGCAGCACTGAAATTGCACTGCAAATACTGGGGATAGTGAAGGCACATTAGAACCACTGCTGTCCTACCTGTTGAATTTGCCAATCTCTTTTCTTTGCAGGTTTTCTTTGCCTCCGTGCGGTCAGGTGGAAGCAGTCAAGTCTATTTCATGACCCTTGGCAGGACTTCACTTCTGAGCTGGTAGAAGCAGTGGGATTTGGAGAGGAATTGCTGACATCCAGAGTCTCAGATCTTCATTACTTGGAATTATTTTCAACTGGAGTACAGACCTGCACGAGTGCAGCACTCTGTGTAAATGTGTGTGCAGGCATCACTGGTGTTAGGTTTCTTTATGTTTTTCAACTGAGGCTGCGCCGCAGCTGGTGCTGTAAAGATATTGCCATCAGGTGCTACAAAGTCTTTGAGATTTGGGATCACGCTAGAAAGCTACAGGTCTTCTTTTCCCTTCAGCTCCAGGATTCCTAGGATTTGAAGGACTCTGTTTGTTAATGTTAAAACAGAGGAGGGGGGAAAAAAGGAAGAAAAACAAACCAGGCTTACCATGAACATGCTGTTTGTTGAGTGGACAGGAGGCAGGCAAGAGAAGGTGGGAAGTGGTGTAGAGAGTCAGACCGGCTGAAACAGAGGGCAGATCTAGTCTAGTAATGTTAACAATGTATTTAATTGACATTTCTTTTTTGTAATGTGACAATATGTGGACAAAGAGGAAGGTGCAGGTTTTAAGAAGTTAATATTTATAAAATGTGAAAGACACAGTGACTAGGATAACTTCTTGGGGACAGGGAGGGTGGGAAGGGGCTTGGGGTGGAATTCTTAGGGTTTTTTTGTTTCTGCAGTTTTATTTTGGCCTGGCCAATAACTTTAGTCATTTTCTGTGTACCAGGTGTTGCCTGAAACATGTGCAGGTGATTTAAAAAAAAAAAAAGGAAAAAAATTCATTTTCTATAATGATCCTGTGTTAGGCCAGAACTTGGTTATGTCACAGTATTAGCACTGCCTCAGTTAAAGGTTTAATTTTTGTTTAAACCTAGAAGTGCAACAACAGTTTTACCACAGTCTGCACTCGCAGAAATAAAAAAAAAAAGAAAAAAAAGAAAAAAAAGATAAATAAAATCCAAACTACATATGTTTATTTTTTGTGCCTACCTCATTGTTTTTAATGCATAAAATAAAAGAGGTGGTTTAGTTTATACGTTTTTAGAAGAAAACCATTAATGTCTAATTTAATCTTAATACCAAATCTACCAGATTGAAAGGTTTCTGACTGTTATTGCATAGAAAGTTTCAGCAGGAGGAGAGAGTAGTCCGTTGGGGCAATAGTCGTAGTGGTATGGCAGTGAGACACTGATTAATGTAATTTGCTTACAAAATTTGGTAAAGCAAGCATTTTTTAAACCAGTTTCATCCTTAATAGAAGTCTGAATTTAGCCTAAACCAGAGGTTTCACTCTTCTAACACATGGGCTTAGTAACAGGCAGGTAAAAGTAACTAGGCTAGTTCTATAAATTGTTAAATGTTGTAGGAAACATTTTGGGGCGGTGATGTTTTTCTTTTTTAAGAATGCAATGCACTAAAACTCTTTTAAGAATGTAGTTAATACTGCTTACTCATAAAAACAGCGTATACCTGTGTTTAGATGTAAGATCCCAGCTCTGGCTTTTTTCCTTTCTTTTTTTTTTTAAGTCAGTTTTATTTTATGAATAAGTTCTGACATTTTTAATAAATGTCTTGAGAGTAATAATTTGTTTAGTGGCTACATGTTCATTACTTGAGAAATCTTGAGTGTATAATAATCTGTTGGTGTTGTAATAATGCACAGTGTCACGATTCAGCCATTTTCCTTTTGGTTTTCTTTTTTTTTTTTTTTTTTTTCTCCTTAATTCCTTTGGTGGGGTACTTTGCTGACAGCTGCCTTAAGCTGTTCATTCAGTGAACAGGCTCTCAGTGTTTCATGGGCTTTGTCTTCTGCTGTGGTTAACTTTCCTTCATGGCATGACAGGTAGGGCTTTTTAAACACATATTCTTCAATTCAGTCAAGCTGATGGCTCGAGCAACTGATCGCAGAATCAATTAAGAGCCAAGAGCACCACGTGTGCAAAGCTCAGACTCAACAGACCCTTCTTTTGGTGTCAAATCTGACTGCTGTAAATCCTTCAACCCCGCTCAGCGCTGCTGTTGAAGACTCTTCCTTCAAACATCGTAGATGGTTGAAAAGCGAGCGGTAAATGCGTACCTCCAACGCATGCGTGTGCACACAGCAACCCCCACTCCCCCACCCCCCAAAAAGAATCAAAACTCAAGAAAGCCTTACATTTGCTGGCAGAGGAATACCTAGAACTATTTTTTTTTAATTGTATGACTTTTGGATAGTGTTGAAGGTGAAGGATGTGTTCTTTTCAGGCCTGATGTGGTCAGCCAGAAGAATGATCAACCTTTTGTACTATAATGAACTAAAGGGGACTTGGAAATGCAACGTGATGGTAGATATGGGTGTAATCACAGAGCTGCCCTGTAGTGTAGTTTGCTGAAGCTGATTCGATCGAATGTCAGTCTGCGTGATTTAAATCTTCCAGTGCTATGTGGTCAAAATTAATCTAGTCCTTGAAAGCCGATGCTATTCACCTAGAGGAAGATGCTCCAGTGCTGTAGGGATGCCCAGGTCATGGATATGTGCTGTTGAAGTTTTGAGGCTCCGGGGGAGGGTCGAAATCTCCTTCCTTTAGTGAGTCTGCCCATCTGGCAGCTTCTGCCTCCACAGAAGTGCCAACATGGCAAGGTAAAAACAGTATTACAAAACCACTTCGTATACCCACATCGAACTCTTCAAACAGTGCTTTTGCAAGCAAAGAAGAAAAAAAAAATGCTCCTAGGTTTAGTTTTAAGCTTTAATAAGTAATAATTTTCTGTATCTTTAAGTCAAAGTAACCCTAACTTGTATGACTGCAGTGTTTTTATTTTTTATCTTATGCACATGTTATGTTGGAGAAAATGTTTACAAAAATGGTTTTGTTACACTAATGTGCATCACATATTTATGGTTTATTTGAAAGTGATTTTTGTGGGTTTTTTAGTTTTTCATAGTAGTAGTAGTACACTTTTTGTGATTTATAACCCCAAACTCTGCTGATTATAAAGATGCTAAACAATAATACAAAATGACAAACTGCATTAAAATTACTAATCGTAGACCTGCAAAGCAGACTGGTGACAAGTAAAACACTCAGCCTTTTTTTTTGCAGTGCTATCTAACTTGTCTTCTGTGTATTATGGAAATTACTGTTTTTTCCCCGTTTTTCCTTAAATAAAGTCAAATTGACACCTATTGTATGTGGAAAGTACTTTGAGTATCTACTGGCTGCAGAAATCAAGCTGCATGTTGCCTTGTTGCATGTTACCATAAGAACAAAAGACTTATTGTCAAATCTCATCATTTTAGAGACTTTGACAATAAATGTGGGCTTTTGAGGGCTTTTTTGTTGTTTTGTTTTGTTTTTTCTTAAAGCCCAGTCTCCTGGTGCAGTTGCTCTTCTGAGAATTGCAGTTTTTACTTTCACAGAGAAAGGAGAGTGAAAATCTTAGAAATGCAAGTGTGGGCCCGGAAAGAAGTTGCACAAGGAGAGCTTGGGTGCATTGTGAACGTGCCCCCCTGCCACACTGCCTTCAGGCATGTGGTTTTTGTAAGCTGGTGTTGCTTATTGTCAAGAGTGCAATGAAATGCAGTCCTGAGCCGGACTCTTGCATCGCATAAAAGCATGGGTGCAAAAAAAGCCAGGCTTCCTGAGGTGTAAGCCACGAATACTGAGGAGGTTTGATGCAAAGTTGCTGGTTTTGCCCCCAGGGTTTCCCTTGGGCTTTGCCAGTGTTTTTCCACCACAGGCTGTGTCTGTTTTCTGAAGTGGAGATAAGCAGTAGACATTTCCTTCCGTCTAGGCTGGTCTCTCTGTGAGGAGGACGAGGAGGAGGAAGTCTGTGGTCCCAGCCTTCTGCCTTTCCTTTCACTCTCATCTGCAGAAGGCATGGGATGCAGTGTAAGTTGAAAAATGTTTCAGGATTTCATTTGCTTCCTATAGACAAAGGTATCTAAAATCCATGAGCCTCACAGCTTTTCCACTTCTGCAAGGCTAGATACTGACTGAGCTTAAAAAACTCAGGACCAGCCAACTGCTGGTCAGGCTCCTGCTGGCTCCACTCCAGTTGCTGTTTCAGAGCTGCTAGTTTTCCTCAATCATCCTTGATCCATTGTTAAACATGCTTAGGTGCAGTTGGGTGAGCACTGTTAGCTGGTTGTGAAGACAGATGTGAGCTGATGCTCGTTCCAGTGTGCAGTAAGCAGCTAAAAGCAGCAACCCCAGATGTGAGTTTTGGAGCAGGTGCTGGTAGAGGCCGTGGAGAACAGGGAAAAAACCTTTGTGCTTCTGTGAAGAAAGGCACAATTATGGTGAGTTACATTAAGAAGGAAATAAAAAAAAGATAAGAGCATTGGAAACAATGGAGCAGATCTCCTTCCCCTATGGGACTTGTGCAGGTAGCAGTGGTGAGAGAGACACAAATTTTTACTTTGTGAGGGAGGAATGTCCATGGGGCAGAGGAGTACAAACAGTGCAGCAAAGAAACATACGTATCTTAAAAATTACCAACTGAATTAGTCAAACCAGAGAAAGAAATGATCAAATGTCAAAATCGAAGCAATTTTTTTACAACACTTTTAAAAGTGTAAATTAAATATTAATAAAGTGCAGAACACTTACCCAGGGATTGAAGCAACAAAAGTCCAAATTAGAAAAGGTAACGAGAGCCAGCCCTTTTCAGCTGGTTGCTCTGCTGAAAGTCATGTGCTAGGGCAATAGGATTGCATAGAACTGTATACGAAGCAAGTCCTGTATTGTGGGCTGCTACCTTTTGTGCAGAGACCTTGTTAATTCTTCTGCATGTTGTGGTCTGGGATGAGGACTGTAATCCTGCTGAAAAGAGACTGAAGTTGCAGAATCTTCAAATGTAAGAGAAGAGCTGATGGCAGAGCGGGGACTTAGCACCATGCATTTAACACAGGACTCTGCCATCTCAAAATGCTCCATGGCAACAAATACAGTAGTAGTAATGGGACTGCATTTCCACCTTAGGGTCCAGTGCCTTGTGAGCTCCAGCATCTCAGCCCAAAGCTGTTTCTCTCTTCTAAAATCACTAAAGAAATACTAGCACTGAGTTGTGCCACTTTGCTGAAGTGGTATTCGAGGAGCAGTTGTCATGGCCAGCCTGGGTTACTTGCTGCTGGCTCTTACTTTGCCAGGGAATCCCAATCAGTCCAGCAGGGAAACAATGCTGGGAACTTAACTGTGGGAAGACTTCTTTTGCCCATGAGGAATATGCTTTGTGGCTGAGATCCCAGCTGCAGGTGAGAGGTGTCCCTTGCCTGCTGGACTATATTGGGGTGTGTAAGGAGATGCAGGTTCAAAGAGCTGTGTGTGCTCAGCAGCTGTAATAATGTTGAATTGTACTGTCTTCCAGTATGTACAAATTCACTGCTGAGCTCCAGCACCCAGATTTTGGCCTATTTCCAACCCATTCAAAGCAGGAAAGCTGGTAACAACTGTCTTCTTTTGACTTGAACTTTTTTTTTTAAAGTTTTTTTTTTAACATGCTGCTGTGTTGGTGCTGCTTGGGGAGGTGTGAAAACGCAGGGTCAGGCCAAAACTAGCACAGCCACTATAACCACTTGGACTGCTGTGAAGGTTACTGGTTGGAGGAATTAAAGATGAACATCAGGTAATAATTGCAGTCACTTAATTTTCACTGTATGATTGTGTGGCTCCATGCAGCATATGCTCCTAAAGGATAAAAACTCTGCCCCAGAAATACTGATAATCTCACTCTCCTTATCTTACTGCTTTATGCAACTCTTGGTCTAAACAATAATAAACTTAGGAGAGAAGGAGGGAGGAAGGTGTTTCACTGTTTGAGAAAATAAATCCCTGACTCAATCAGAATATGCCCTTTCCAGCTGAGAAAATGACAGGGTACTTTCTTTGTTAAATTCTAGTAGGAAATTCACTTTAGTATTTCATTCTCAGGCTCTTTGGATTCTGTGGGGTAAATATGTGGCATGGGAAAATCGGATTAATTTGTTCCAATTGCTGCATGTAGCTCAGATTTTACTTGCCCTCTGTGTGAAATTTATATTGCATAATCTTGTGTTTGTCATTCCGCCTAACTCGTCCATTAAAAGGCCTTGCCATACTTCCATTTTATTTTAATATTTGCATTTCCCAAGCAGTTTTGCCTAGACCATGTTACCCATGGGAAAAAAAAAGTATTTCTGTCTCTCAAACAGCTGTTGGAATGAAGGGATTGTAAATACTGCTTTTCACTGGGAGGTTACAGACAATTTCTGGTAGGATCCTGTCAGTGTAGTTAGCAACACTCTAGTCTTATGAACAGGCAAAGCTGAAAGGCGGAGTAAATGATGTGTTTAGCAGCTTTTAATGAGTCTGAGGGATAGTTAGAAAACAGGTTTTTAGTTTAAGATTCTGCAAGTTAACCATTAAAGTGCCTTGGCCTCTTTGGGTATGGGCATCTCCCTGATGTTTGGTGAAGGAAATAGAGTGTGGCCCACACAGTCACATTTCCAGATGTTGACTAACCTTTTGGCAATTGAGACAGGAAGTCATTTAGCAAGGTAAGATCTGTGAGAGAGCAAAGAGCCCATTTTCTGCTTTATTGCAATGATTTTACCAAACTTTCTACCACTGCTAAAGGATACACGTGCATGTAGCTTAGCATAGAGCATGCTTACTTGCAACAAGGAAAAGTCCTGGCTTTTGGCAATCCTGTGTCTCCCACTGGTGGTGCCACCAGGCAGAAGTGGACCTGGATCCTCCTAGAAGAGCTTTCTCAGCTTTATCTTCAAACATAACATAGACACAATCTAACCTCTCTTCCCCCAAGCACTTAGTTTTGTCCTAACCTCCATCTAATGCCGAAGTGTAATCCCAAACCTGAAGGCAGATTTCCTGCCATGATGGTCCCACCGTGGTGCAGCCTACGCAGAGCAGTTGGCAAAGCCAGACTGGTGAGCACATACAGAAGCTCTGTCCTAAGAACTGTCTCTCTAGGCTTCTTTAAGTGCTAGACCTACCCCAAAACCTTCTGGAAAATTCATATGGAAATTTTCTTGGTGTTTCGGCAATGAAATTAGCTGAAAGATAAGAAGAGAGCACATAGTGGCATAGAATGGTAAAATGCAAAATATGTAATTATAGACTCACAGTTGTAATGACTCTAATGGATATTAGAGACAAGTATAAAAAGAGAATAAATTATTTCAGGGCATAAAGAATCAGTTATGGGTAATTAAGCTGCAATTATCATTACTGTGCTGCTGTGATAGGTTTTTTTAAACTAATTTTTCTAAAATGGAAACATGAAAGTTAAGCATGAATTCATCTATTATTTGCCATTCAGATAAAAACATTTTTCTAGTGCTTTTCAAAATGTGCCAGTGGGACAGATCTCAGTTTTACACTAGTGGGAACACCAGCGATCTTTTATTAAGTGATTTATTTCATGTCACATAGCTGTTCAGTGGCATCATTTAAACTCATGTTTAGTGAGGTGCATAAACTTGTGCCCACTGCTAGTCGTGGAAGCCAGCTATCAGGTTCCAACAGAGTTCTTGACATGTTTGAGATGAAGGGATGTGGTAAATCTAAAATCCAGGGCTCCAGTTTAGAGCAAGGACATCACAGCTTGGAATGGCCAGCATTATTCTTGGTTCAGTCTGTGGTGCTGAGATGGCTGAACCTGGAAATCAGCTCCTAAAAAGCTGTTTATGAAATTGAGACCAATGCTCATTGGTGTCACCTGGCTTTAAAAGGGCCCTTGTAAAACATGTCAGGTGAGTGTGTGCTCCATGAGCAGGTGTGGTGTGGGATGCATCAGTAGTTCTACTCATGAGATCAGAGACTGGAGATGGCAGTGCTGTTACGAACAATGAGCCGGGAAGGCACTGGGACACCTTCTCTTCCTCTTCAGGCTCTGAAGACTTTTCAGCTGGGAAGGAGCTTCTTACTGGCACCAATGGACAAATTCAGGTGTTAGAAGTGACAACCCAAAATGTGGATAAAGGACAGCTTTGCCTGGTTTTCATGGCAGCCTGTACAAAGGAGCAAAGAAATGAATTCCAGGTTTGCTCCTAGCACCATCACTCTACGGATGACCCAAGGCAGGAATATTTGCTGAAGAATTACTTTGAGTTCCTAAAGCCTTCATGTCCTTTGGTATTCTGGTTGGCTTCCAGCTGCTGCAGCAGAAGTGTTGGGGTTCCCATGGAGGTGGAGTTGTCTCAGATAGCTTGGACTTCTGGAAGAGAACTGCATGCTTGGGTTTAGGTACCCACATCCCATCAGGGTTTTTTTGCATGATTGCTGTGACACTAAACTGCTCTATGCAGGGCTTGTCATCTGCTGCATATGTTTTTAAAAAAGGATTTTTTAACAGTTCTGAAAATTTGGAATATACCAGGGTTTAACATTCCTAACTTAATTGAGGCACCTTTTTCCAATGCTCAGCATTTGTGGACTAATCTGGAAGAGCCATATTCATTCTACAACAGATGGTCTTCATAAGAGTATTCAAAAACTTCCTTTATCATCATTAATTAGTTTGTAGCCTTATGTATACCTTGATAGTATCTGAAGTACTTATCTTCTCAGAAATTACATCAATTTAGTGTGGTTCAAAAATACTAATGAACTTCTCTAAACTCCTGTTGAGGTAGAGTTAAAAGCATTTTTTTATTATTCTCCTAACTTGAAATGAAGAACAAAAGGTTAGATTTATTTTTTGCTTTACAGAAGAGAATTTAAAAAGCATTTTGTTTCAGAAAATTCAAAGGAAGACATTGGCAATATTTGGCCAATAATAATTTCTTCATTTCTAATAACTGTAATATCTCACTTTCTGTAATAACCACTAGGATATCATTATGCTAACTGTATTTTGAATTCCAAGGGTATTTTTCTGCTGCTGAATTCATTATCCCTATACAGTACATTTTGAGTGGACAACTTCTCTCATGGCCCAGCTCACAAAGTTTGTCTCCAAGGGAAATGTGTTTTACTAGGTTACATTTACGTTTTTTGAGGGGTTGGGTTATATGCTGGATAAAAGTGCTTTTTAAATTTTATGCCATTGATTAAGTATTGCAGGGTGTAGTGAACAAAATATTCTGTCTCGGTCAAGCTGACCTCCTCTTGCCTTCCTTTACCAGAGTATCTATTTCACAAGACTAGCATTTTTTTGAGAAGTATCAGTTAAATAGCAAATTAATTTTCTGATTAAAAAGGAAAAGACTAGGATGGAAAAGCCATAGACTGTTGTGATCTTTATATATGAAGCACTGAAATGAAGTTCTATCCAGCTGGCCCAAGTTTTCACTCCTGTGATGCCCCGTCTGCTCCAGGAGTGAGGCCCCTCATTTTTGTCAGACCATGGCACCCACAGATCTCAGTTGCAGACTTGTGGACAACCAAGTGCCAGTCACGCATATTTTGGGCAGGTGGCTCAGAGTGTTTGTTTTTGTTACAATACCTGAGACTTGAGGCAGAAGGGGGAAAGCATCAAGAACTCAGAGACTCTGCCAAGCCCTTCCTCAGGTGCACTAAACACAAGCAGTGAGAAGTCCTTGGGGTTCAGCTGTCTGTGTCTCCAACTCACTGAGGGACAAGGGAGCTTGTGGCAGATAACTTAACTAGAGAGGAGATATAAGCTGGTTGTTTTGTAGGGAAAAAACAAGTAGAACAAGAAGAGGTTTAAGCTGAAAATGAGGAAAAGGGGTTATAGTGCTATGCTGTAAAATCAATACCTACAATGGACCCCTGGTCTCTGGTTATCTGTTTTTCATGCTTATCTTTGGAAGAGGATTTATTCACTGCTTTTAAACATGTGTCTTCCTCCTAAAGGTGTATGCCTTGATCTTTAGTCTCTGAGGACAGTAAAAAAAATTTTCTCACAAATTCCATTTGGGGGCTTTTAAATAGCAGTTAATTGCATCACTGATGATGTGGGAGGTGGGCATAACCCCTCATGCCACAGCGTGTGGGAAAAAGGAGCAGATTCCTTGTGTTTCTGTGGCATATACACGAATCAAACAAGGCTTTATTCAGCTCTCATTGATCACACTGTCACAGAGGATGTCTCGCAATTTGGGTTCTTGACTGAAATCAGTCCAATATATTGTTCCCCTGGGATCAGTTTGCAGCTGGGATTCACTGCAGCAGTGAACAAAATGAGGCTGTTATCTTCTTTTTGCTCCACTTCTGTAAATAGAAGCAGCCCTTTTAGCTTCAGTTTTGTTTCTAGTCATGAAGATCATGGTGTTCCAATTCCTGTAACTGAAATGGCTAAAAGAGCTCTTACATCTTCTTCCTAGTCCTTTGTGATAACAGCTCTGGGTAAAAGAAAACATGATTTCCTAGATCTGCGAAATGCTTGCATGATGAGGCCAAATATACAAGAACTTTCTGGAGACCCCTGGGAGGAGTAGCAATGCCAGCAGAGCTGGGGTTGGATGCTGCCCAGAGCTGCACCCCACAGCTGGAGGTCACAGGGTCTAAGTAGGCTGGTGAGGCTCTGCACCTGGTGCTGCACCTCGGGGCTTGCCAAGCTGGGTGCCACCAGCTGGGGGAAACTCCCATCAGCAGATCCCATGGCTGGGTGAGACCTACTGTTCAGGATCTTCTCACACCGGGCTGCATCTGCAGCAAGAGATGCGGCTTTCTTCCCTCTGCCAACAGTGCCTTGAGGCTCTGCAGGACTCATTAACTTCTCAGAAGTTTGAGAGGCTTGCAATTTTGCGGCTACTGTAAATTCAGTCTTTTTTGAAGAAGTGTTAATATTTCTGTTCTCTTCTGCTTTTATCAGCTTCTTCTTTTTTTCCTGCTCTCTTTTCTTCCTTCTTTCCTTCCTTCCTGAAATGGCTATCATACTTCTGTTTCTGCCAAAAAGCAGTGTTTATTTTGCAAAGTAATGGGTTGAAGCAACACACTGAAGATTCTTTTAGTGGATGCAGCTATTGCTACTTCTAGCAAAGACACAGCTGTGTGGTACTGGGATTTCTGCACTGCAGTGTGTAACTGTGCACATACTGTGATTCAAACTGTCCCAAGGTTGGCAGACTCTCTAGATTTCAATCAAACAGCTTCAGTCTGCAAGCAAAGGAGTATTTTCATGAAGGGATGAAGCTGCAAAATGTTTCCTTTTTGTCTGTGGAAGTTTTGATACTCTGTAGATTTAATAATGGCCTGCAAGATCTGCAGTGAGATTGGCGAGAATCTGCAAGAGACTGGGAACCAGATAATGGAAATATTGTGTTTGATTTTATGTGGATTGCTGAGTTTTACATTGTGGTCACTCTTCCAAATCCAGGTCTTAGACATACCAGCTGGAGGCTGAATGTTTACATGCAGCATTGTCTTAGCAAGTGCCTTGCAAATCACAGAAGACGTAAGTGCTGCAGAGACAGGAGGACCTCTCCTAGCAAACTGCCGCTGGGACATTTGCTCAGCATCAAAAGTATAGATGTGATGATTAGAGACATGGGTTAATGGTGGATTTGGCAGTGTTAGGGTTATTGTAGGATTCAATGACTTTAAGGGTCTTTGCCTGCCTAAATGATTCCATGATTCTAAGAGGTTTTGAGCAGGCAAAACCTAAATCTTGTTTCTAAATTTGCCATCTGTTTGTAAAAAGTGTATCAGCAAATCCTATACTTTCACATTCACAACTTAACTTGGTTTCAAGTTGACTGTGGTAACTCTGAGGCTTGACTAATGAATTTTGTAATAGCCACCTTCACTACTTTGAGAAGTGTTGTCTGGGCTAACATTTCTCACACATCAAATGCAGGGGTCTAGAAATCCCTTTTGGATTTGAAATATGGTGCTATTCAGCAAGCTCATTTTCTAAGTTCTAATCTCATCCAAGGAAACATCATTCTTGTGAAGGTGTGGCCATCAGAAAAGTGCATACAGTTTCTTTTCCATCCCAGTGTAAGATCTGGGATGAGTTCATATCTCTCAGTGCTTGCTAGCACACAGGAGAGCTTCTTGTGGGGGTTTTGTGCAATGGCCGTAAATTGGGAGATGCCCAATAACCTGAAGCTTGCAGAGGCAATGGCAGTAAATATTTTTTGGAAGCTGTCATGGTCAGAGATAAAAAAAACTAAAGTGTGTCCTTTTTGGGTGAGTAACATTGATGCTATGCATGTAAATACTTCTTCACTTTTTTTTTTTCTTCCCCCCACTTGTTCGGAAGAGCATGTGAAGATAACCTGCTTCAATCCATAATTTAGAGAGGTTCACATCTCAGGTGAAGAAGGCTTCATTGCTTTTTTACAATAAGAGGCTGTGAATCTCACCTTGGAAATTTTAATGATGACTGTATCCATTCTCAGATTCATTAGATATTAACATATAATCCTAAAATTAAAGACCTTTCAGGAAACCCAAAATTTCATCCACCCACAGTTAAAAAGCAATTAGATTAATTCTAGCACTTGGTACTTCTGCTGTGGTTTTCCTAAAGTAGGGAAACTTTTCTTGGAAGGACGTTCTGCGTCACTGCTATACTGCTGCTTCGATCGTTATTTCAGGCAAACTCCTAGTAATGGAGAGAAAGTAACAATCCTTTTGCAGTAGAAATATGGAACATTTTTAACGTAGAATCTTAGTTGATTGGTGGAATCATCTCCTTACTAAATGTTTTTAAGATGTGTTGTGGGAAGAAGTTTCAAGAGAGAAAGCTGGTAACCATGAAAATTCATTTGTGGCACCTTGATATTTTTCCCTTCATACTTGTCTGAGACTGGTGGAACAACACTACCTGCAGAAGTTGGTAGGAAACAGCCTCTGAAAGAGACATCGGGTAAGACTGGACACATCCTCTTAGCTTTTCCTTTAGATTCTTCTTTCTGTCCCTTCAAAACAAAAAAAACCCAAACACCAAAGGCTCCTAAGGTTTTGTCTAAGTGCTATCATTTAGATCTGTTAGGAACATGTCAGTGTCTTTATCTGTTAGGAGATTAAAATTCTCACTTCACTACACTTAAAAATTTCAGCCTACTTCATCTGAGTTTGATTTGAGGGGCAGATCCATCCATCTTGGAGAGGCATTGTGTCTAGTTTTGCTCAGGAAAGCCGGTGATCGCATAACGTTTTGATTTAATGTGCTGCTCGCACCCTACTACAGCACCCGAACACTGGGAAGCCCTTTGTGCATTCAGCAGAATGCATCAATAATTGGATTTCTTCAAGGTTTGAAATGGTTTCTAGTCCCTTTTTGCTGTCATTTACCAAAGGGGTCCCTTTGAGGTACAACAATCTTGTGTTTTGTTCTCTGCTAAGTCTCTGATCTCCAGATCTAGGAACTGGTGGGTCTGCTATTTCTTGAGTACTGTAGAACTGTGAGTGTATAATTTCACAAGTTAATCTTGAAATAGTGCAAGTGTAAATGTCAGCAGCTTTTCACATAGATACATTGCACTTTTTATATTGCTTTACTTATTACAGTTTTATATTGCTTTTTTATTGCAAGAGAAATTATATTAATTTTTCTTATGATCTTTAAAAGGTACTTCAGGGAAATCAAAATGCTGTGTAAATATAGCCTACTTAGAGACCTAGACTCTTGCTTATTGAGAAAATATGCCTGAATTCTTCAAGAGCTGGACTTGGGCAAGCAGGTCTGGCCATACTTGATTGAGCTACCCCCACTGTCACCTTTGACTTGTGCAGTGCTGGAAGTTGTTTAGGCCAAATGTCTCAGTTTGGATCTTCTCAAGTTAACCTTCTTGCATAAGGTGGTGTGAGTAAATAGAGACATGAATGGACTTGTTTTCCCCCTCAAGTCTGTGATGGTGTGTTGGTACTTAAACTGATGAGCTGAAACTTACTTATTTTACCACCACTGGAAACTAATTTTAAGAACTGATGCATTTAGAGGCATATATAAAGAAAGTATGCATGCTTGAAGTGAACAGCATGTGATATGTGAAAGAAGAGGAGGGAACAAGCAGCTGAAAAAGGTAAAGTTAGCAGTGTAAGTGTCACTGGGCACAGATAGATGGATACTAGCTGTCTTTTTGGTAGATACTAAGATATGCTGTATGAACTGAGAAAGAAGAATGTACTTTAACTGAACACTGCTAACCCTGTAGAATAAAAAAGATGAAAACTAGATTTTATTTTTCTTTAATAAATAGGGCCATATTCTGTGTAAAGTATGTTTTTCTTTAATCCAATGGGAAGATATTTCAACCTGTTTTAGTTTCTAGTGCTGCTGAAAAACCTCTGGATTCATGATAAAATGAATATTTATTATGTATCACAGATGGAGAAGAGAGCTGTTATTTTTGGAGCCAGGAAAAAAAATTGTTTGGAAGCATGCCATGATGTAGAGCAAATTCTTTGTCATATTTGTTAGGACAAAATTATGCAAGTAATGTTGGTTGCAATAGATGTCCTGCAAATGTCATAATTAGTAGTTTGAGCTAGGATTCCCAAACTCCTATATTCTAGGGACTGTGTCGCCCTGATTTTTTCAGCCTTCTCTTCTGTTTCACGGTTTCATGTTTTGGGTTCTTTCTCACGCTCTGGTCTATAAACACAGCCAATGTTATTGTATAGTTTCAAGATAGTTTACATTCTTTGTATTAGAGATACGGACAGCTGATGGACAGTTGTCCTGACCAATGGGATGGGGAGAAGTGTCAAACTTCTCCCCCAATCCCTGGCCTTTTTAGAGATACTATATATTGGAGTCAGACTTTAAAATAAAGTAGAGTTTTAGTTCATGCCTTCTGATCAAAGTGTGAGTGTGTGTCTGTGTGTGTGTGACGTGCTGCATCAGGACTGTAGAAAAAAATTGAAAATATACATTAGCAGGCCACATTAAACTTTAATACATGAGTGATTGTAATGGCCATTTGGCTTGGTTTCTTCCAGGAAGGATTTCTAGGAGTGAATTCTAAGTGTTCTTGGGTGCTCTCCTCTTATCTCATTCCACAGCATTGCTGACTTGCTCAAGTTGAAAGCGGGATCATTTCAGCCAGGATGAGCTTTCAGTTGTCGAACAACCAGCAACCATATCAAAATCAAATTTGTAAAGAGGAAGCAAGTTGAAGCCTCTTGATGTGTGGCAATTCTTCCGGAACAGAGCAGGTGACACGCAATCTTGGACAGCCCACAGGGACAGAAGATCAATGAATACTTGCAAGGAGATGTTGCCTAAGTAACCACAGTCACAAGGTCATATTTCACAAGTGTGTTTTCCTATTACTTGAGTAGTAATGAGATGTTCTTGGTAGAATAAACTCTGGGTACCTCATGGCTACCTCTCTAACCTAGAAAACCTGAGGCCTACAACTTCATAAGCCAGAGTGCAAAGCATGAGGTTTGGCGTGGGCTGAATTGGGGGTGCAAGGGCTGAAATATTTTCAAACATGATGTTGCCATCTACACTTTCAGCTCCACACTTGCGTTGGAGCAGCGTAAGGTTGTGTGAGTAGTGCATGTACAGTACATTTTGTTCTGCAATCGGCGTCCATAGATTCTGTTTCACTATCTCCCACATGAGCACAGATTGCTGGTAAGTGCTGTGTGTTCTCATCAGCTGTCAAGCATTGCTCCCACAATTTCAGGAAACTCGTGCATGTTCCATGCAGTGCCCTACTAAGCACAGGATGTCCTGGGCCCACTGGTATTATTCCTGCAACTCCAGTGTTCCTGCAAACAGGTCCTGCAACTCCTCACTTTTGGATGCTCTATGACAGATTATAGGGTCTTAAGAAGACCTGGAAGTGCTTTCCACTACTTTACTTATTAGGGAGCTTTTTCCCATGCATATATGTGTTACTCTTTCTCCTGATGTCCAAAAGGGTTTGTTCTTGTCTTACAAAGCCTCTTGCTAGCAAAAGACTTTGCTATTTCCCGGGTTAGCTTCAGCGTTTATGTAGGTGTATCTATGCATGCATTTTCAGGGCAGAAAAGTAGAGATCCTTATGATTCTTGCTGAACACTGCTGAGAAACATCTTCATATCGCAGGAGCTGCTGGCTGCAGCGTGGGCAGCCTTCATGGATGAACCACGTTCATGACTGAGAGGCTTCTCTATAGTGGTGCAAAGGTGGAGAGAGATTGACGCAGTAAAACTCTGCAGGGGAACAACAGCCCCTCCTACCGTTGTACCACTCCGTGCCTTGTCTGTCTCCTGCATCCTGGCCTATTTCCTCATGACCTACCTTTTATTGTGGCTGTATCAGTAGGTAATTTACCTCTGTACAAAATCCCCCACTGAAATGTGTGATCTGGTTATAGCAGCCTGGGCATGACTGATAAGGACATGGGGAGGACACAAGTCTGCAGAGAGGTGAAGGTTGTGGATTAGAGCAGTATAAGAGATGGACAAGAACATATATCAGAGGCACATCAGAAGTTGACCCAGGGTGTAGATGAATTTGCATCCACTCACTGCAGGTGAACCTGTTTGTATCGAGAAAGGTTTGTTTCTGAAAGCAGCTTGATGATGTGCATCAATACTACAGGGTTTGCCTTTTGTTTATTGAACATGGAACAGCTGAACCCAAAGCCACATGACCTTACCCATGGCAGATCCTAAATGAGGCATGAGGTGTGTTGAAAGCCTCTTCAGATCATTATTCCTCCTATGCACCAGCTTTTGATGAAAAGCCCTCTTACATAAACATCAAATCTGGCACATTAACAGAATCCTTTCCTCAAGGTGGTGTTTCTTCATCTTCTCAGAAAGTACAGCCTTAAGGCAGAACTCTGCAAGGCACTTCTCTTCATTAGAGCATTACAAGGTTTTGAAATGGTCAATTAAGTAGAGTGTTAATATTGTGGCTGCATACATTGTTAAGAAAACACTGAGAATCTCCCTTTGGCAGATTGCAGTGCCAGAAAGTTTCAGACCTTTCCTCTGTTCCACAAAGCCTTCAGAAATAAGAATGATTTCATGAGGATATACTAGAAAAATCATACTCTTCTTTTACAGTAGTTTGGAAAAATTAATAAGTAAATTTATCCTAAGACAAAGAGACAAGTGGTCTGAGCAAGGTCTGGAGGGTGCCATCCTAGTTCTGGTTGTTCTGAGTGCTGAGCTACAGAGGCCCTGCCAGATACTGTCAGCCCCTAATAGACATAGTATCATCAGCAAACTCATTAATGGATTTTGATCTAAAAATCTGCTACTGGAATTTTTAATGATGCCCTATTATATAAAGTAAATAGTTCTTGTATAGCCCTTGGGTTCTCCCTACGCATGTAAACATCACTAAAATGCTATTAGTTGTGTTAATAATAAGTAAACTTTTTCTGGCTGGGGTTTTGTTGTAAAATAGCTTTAAGTTATCACAAGCATTTATCAGTTTACATGGAGGAGTTTTGGCCAGATTACTGTGATTACAGAGCACAGCCAGCATCCTGTAGCTGTTCCACTTTGCATGGGGCAATGGAAAATTAGATTGCAGTGCAGGAACAGAAATCTTGCAGGGCTTTCTTGTCTACCCTTCTTTCGGGGACTTTTGCAATTTGAATACAACCCTTTCCTCTGAGCATGTGGCAGTCTCTAAATTTCTCTATGTATGGATACATATATGTCTCTAATATATTTTTTCTTTCTCTTTGTCTCAATCTATGTATGGAGAGAGTTGCCAAGAAGTATGTGCCTTCTTACTGATCTATACTCTCCAGTTTTTCACTTGGATATTTAAAAGTCCAGCAAAAGGTTCTGTGGCTTCTGCATGGGACATGTAATTCCAGGCCTCTCATCTCAGGCCAGTATCATTAAAACATCATGAAACAGGCAGCAGCTCTGAACCACTGAGTGCCATGTCCTTGCTGTGCAGAGCTGCCATTAGCAAGTTCAGGGAGCCAGCAATGGTTAAGGTTCCAAACATTGCTGCCGTATCATTATGATATGAAGCAGTTAAATTTAGTTCCCTTTTTTTTTTTTTTGGCTTTGGTTCCCATAACTATGGTATCAAGCCAAGAACTATATCCATTATTCATATACCCAGCTGAAACCCTTCTCCCTCAGAAGTCTATTCACAAAATTTGTGCGTTAATCAAAGTAGTAACTTGTAAAGGTCCTGGGATCTTTCCGTTTTCTGTGGAGAAAAGGGGAATGGCTCAGCATTTATGAACTGGCCTTGAAGTAAGTGCAGGGCTCTGCTGGTCCCCAGTGAAATAAATGCCTCTGAGATGGCAGGTCTTGGAAGCGACAGCCAGAAGGACCAGCAGGGATCTGAGTTTTATTTAGAAGGAAGGCTTCCATCCAGGAATATTTTGAAGGAAAACCAACTCACCAGTTTCTTGCAAACTTTAATGAAAGTTACCCAAATTTTCCTGCAAATGGTAAGCCTTCCAATCAACTAAGTCTGAATGAAAACTCTTCCAGCTTATAATTAAGGAAAATTTGCATAGCAAAGTAATACTATGGTTAAAATCTCTTCTTTTTCTTTTCAAAATATGACTGATAACATCCAATATTGTTTTGTGTAAAATCCTCCCAATGTCTTTAAAAACAGTTGCTGAAATGGTAAGTTCCCTTTCAACCTGGTACAGAACATTGTGTGCTGAAGAAGGGCATAAGTAAGGGTATTTGAGGGCTGAAATCCTCCCAAGATCAGTTTTGCTGCCCCATGTATATTTGTACTCATGTTACATGGTCAGCTGTTATAACAGAACACTCCAAGCTTGGTTGATGGTTACTTTTTATTAAAACAAATGTGTTCATTAACCTGCATAATTATACAAAATCTGACTTTCTTCAGTGCTTCACAGTGTGTCTCTACCAACTGAACAGATAAAAGATAAAAAGATAGACTGGGCCTACCTGCTCTTTATTGCAAGCAAGTATGGTCTTGCAGTATCACTTGGTTGCTTTTGTATTTCCTTTTTAGAACAATGGTGTTGTTGGGATTGGTTCTATTTCTTCTGAACTGATCTGATTTCTCCTTATTCCTGCTGTTGAATACACTGTTTCCTTCCCTACCTTTTCATTTAGAAGCAGTATATGTTGCATCTTCATTTATTTGTAACCCCCTTTTCCATTATATCACAGATCCAGAGTAAGTCTTGCTCAATTTTTTCTTAAGCAGCTCTTGATGCCAGTCCGAATTGCTAGACACTGTGACACTACACACAGGACAAGCACAAAGACAGAATGCCAAGTATGACTGCAACTTTGTCGTCCCTGTTTCTGTACCGTATGCACTTGCATGTGTTTTCTCCCACCCCAGCCTCCTCCAAAGCCTGTGATAATGAATTACACATTAATGTAGTGGAGTAGAGAACAAATACCTTGGGTAATTGTATCTGCTATGTGTATTTCATATGACTGCTTCTTAAAACAAGTGTGTGAAATATACGTGCATGTCAAAAGGACAGTAAATCTAAGACAAATGGAAGATTTACTGCCTGCATTACATAAATGACTTCATCTTGGTGAAACAAATACTTGATTCAGGAACATGTAATAAAAAAATAATGTTAAATATTATCCTCCCTGTACACCTACAATAATGTATGATCTGTACCAGTTCAATTTTTCCTTTATCACAGACCATATGTTTGTCACTGTTTTTCATAACTATGAAGTTACTTTTTACCTACTAAATTTAAGTTCAGCCAACAAAAAGGCAATTATGAACAAAAATCTTTGTCATCTGTTTTTCTCTTTGCCTCTGAAATCCCTCTTTGCTGGGTTAGCTGCTTAAGCCAAGCACCATAACTGGTTTAGAAATTTTCTTTTGTCCCTGTTGTTCTGGCTCATGTAACTACATATGATTCCATGGTCTTCAACTGGACACAGTTCCTCCTCTGTCTGCTGTTACTGTGGGCTTTTTTGTAATGACTGTTGTGTTTTTAAATCCCTCAACGCTTCTCACATGAAAGACCACAGTTATGTTTTTTCATACATAAAAAAGACAGATCATGATTGCAAGCAAACACTATGATTTTGGAACTGGTGGAAAAGAAAAAGCTAGTCAGCAGTCTCAGGTTTGCTTCTTTCCTAACATGTCCCTAGTGCCCCTACTGACTCACTGCCTATGGTCTGAGAAGATGCCAAAGCTGTGGGAAATGTCTGCGTGCTGTTCTCCTGGGCATTGCTGG
This sequence comes from Donacobius atricapilla, assembly GCA_013397315.1. Lineage (NCBI taxonomy): Eukaryota > Metazoa > Chordata > Aves > Passeriformes > Mimidae > Donacobius > Donacobius atricapilla. Next base: position 358,520 of record WBMY01003897.1, on the reverse strand, counting down.
CTCCCAGCTAGCCTTACCTCTCAGCCCTGACACGGCGAGTGACCGTGGGGGTGCTGCAGCCTTGCCTGGAGCCCTGCACTAAGGCAGGGTAGGTGCTGTCTGCTGTAGGCTTGCTCCATCTCAGTAGGTGGGATGGCTGGTAGCTTGGGAAAGAAACAGGAACCTCAGTGTGGTTGTAGCAAGTTGGGGGTTGGTCTCTTCTCCCAAGTAACAAGGGCCAGCACGAGAGAAAATTACCTCAAGTTGTAGCAGGGAGGATTTAAATAAGATATTAGGAAAAAAATCTTCACTGAAAGGAAGGACAGGCTTTGGAATATGCTGCCCAGGGAAATGGGGAAATCACCATCCCTGGAAGTTTGTGAAAGGCATGTGGATATGACACTTGGGGATGTGGTTTAGTGATGAGCATGGTGGTGCTGTGTTAATGGTTGGTCTTGATAACCTTAGAGCTTTTTTTCCAAACTGAATGGTTCTGTGGATGGCTTAGATAAGTAAAATAGAGGGGCAGCAATACTGGGACCCTGCTATGGTCCTCTTGGCATGCCTTTTCCATCCCCAGTGTTGTTGGAGCCCTAGGCTCTTTTACTCTCTGATCTCTAACCCTATTCCTGATCAAAATGCACCATTTTATCCACAAGAGAAGGAAGAGAGGTAAGAGATTTTTTTTTCATTTATTGTCATATAATGCACTAGGATGTCATACAGATGCACTAGGACGCATTGATGTTTAGACTGTCACTGCTTAGTAGTTTGAATTATTCTCTTCAGTTCAGTTTATAGGGAGACCGATATCACTTTACTGCTTTCAACAAACTCAGTTTTGCAACGGTACTCCATCACTGCTTTTCCACATAGCATCATATATCAATTAGGCTGTGCCCATGGATGGTTTTCTACTTTTAATAAAATCCAGCAAATTCCACTTTTTCAGAAATAATTTCTTTATTTCACCAGTCTATGGCTGTGCACAGACACTCCGAGCCTCTCTAGATGTTACTTTGTCCCTTGTACCCTGTTGATTTCTACACTGACGGTCTCCTCCTCCCTGACCTTTCCAGCTCTTTTGAGTGTATAGTTATTTTTCAAGTCTGCCTGCTTTCTATTGCAGTGAAAGGGTCTTTGGCAATCCCAGGAACCTGTAGTGGTGAGACAATCTGTAACTCAGCCATGGCTGCTCTGGCCAAACTAGCACTCCCTCATGACAAAGTAGATCCCTTGGCACATCGCCTTCTGTTTCTCCCACTTAGTCATATACAACTGGTGTATGTCAGCACTTATTCCTCTGGCTAAGCATACAAATTCCTGTATTCTTGGAGTCTGTTTTGCATTGTGCTAATCCCTCTGTTTAGTCTTTCTCTTTCTGTCCCAGTTATTTAGTGATTCTCAGTGTTGGAGAGTTCCTTTTCTTTCCTTTCCTTTCCTTTTCTGTGCTCCTCAAGACCCCATCTGGGAAGAGTGCACAAGGGTATTATAAATTATTAAAACCAGGTTTGCTCATATCAATAAGCCCAAGAATATGTGTTGGTGCAATAGTTGTGGTTTACTTTGCATCTGCTTGCCAGTCAGCTTTCGACATTCAATATTTCTTAATGCCTTGTCACCTTATTCTTATGTGAACCAGAGAAATTTTCTTCAGATTTTAATTGCATGAAGTTTGCTTAGCCAAACTGGATAACAGAATAAATAACAAAGTCCAAGGGATTGCAGTTCTTGGATGCCAAACATTATCAGCCGCAGAGCCACTATAAGAGGGTAAGTTCCTCCAGGAGAGACCGCAAAACCTGGGAGTTGCTATAAGAAGCTGGCGCATTAATTGCCCCTTGTAGAAATCCCCATTCCATGATGCCTGAATTTCCATTTCCCCTTCCATTGACTAGGGATAATGAACAGACACACCTTACTTGTGGGGGCTTTTTGAAAGTGCCTGCTGCAAGGAACTTCCAGAACATTAGATATTTCTTGATATTTTGATTATTTTATTGGCATGTCCAAGGACAACAAAATCCACCCAACTGTGGCAAGGCATTGCATGCAGGCCTGGTGTGGGAAATATCTATCTAGTGAGATGAGCAATGAGTGAGACATATGGGGAATAGTCTGGTCTTCAAGTTAGGAATTTCACAGCTACGCTCCAGCATCTCGAGATGTATAAATGAATCACCAGCAGAGCGAAACCACAGAATGACACCAGCTTCCCTAAGAGAGTCTCTCTACATATATAGCTGCTAGACTTGCACATTTCTGTTTATAAATACTCAGTGATAGCTAACCGCAAAACGACATGGCCTTCTCAGCAGACATCTACTAAAAAAACCAAAATTTTTGTTCTATCTTTCATTTCTTCCTGAGTTATTCTAAACCAGACTTTTGCACCTCCAGGCAAACAAATGAAACTGCTGCATGTGATCAAGATATTTTCTGGATAAAAAGACACCTAGGGCAGAACTCTTCTGAGGAAAGGTGTTGAAAAGTGCTCACCCTTGTTAGATGATACTGAGGATATTAGTCTATCTGGGAACTGCAGTCCCTCACTTGATTGCCCTCTTCTGAAAGGCCAAAATTGCCACAATTCATAATCCTTTTCTTATTCCTCCTCATGAGCCTGGAAACCATAATTTGCTTCTAGCTGTTACTTCTTTATACCCCATTGCAAGAGAGCTTGAATGCAGGCTGTCATACTAAAATGGATGTTATGAGAGGAAAGGGGAATCAGCACCCTTGTGATTCACCAGCGATCTGGGAAATCACAGAAGACTTATATTGGCCACGAAGAGCTTGCTAAACCACAAAATGTGAAGATTGTAATTATTTAACTGCTGAGTATGCTGCAGTGCACCTTTTGTTACCCATGAAAATTTTTTACTTGAGGTAGTGTGTGAAATAGTCATGTGAAGACATGAGTGTATGCAAGCTACCATTCGTCAGAAAAGGGGAAAATTAGTCATATATTTAGCAGTCATTTCCCCTTTTTTTGGGAAATCCAAACACATATTTTCTCTCTGTCCATGGCTCTGTTCCTCCTATCCTCACTCTACGGAAGGAAAGAAAGTTGGGTCTGAAACGTTATTTGGTTTTGACACAAATCTGATTGGGCAATGAGAGACAAATTTCCGCTGTGTGTTGAGCTCAACCCTATATAAAGTCCTCACTAGGAATTTTCAGTCTGATAGCTTCTTATGGCTGAAAGACTACAGAAACGTAGGTAAGTGAATCTGATTGAAATTTAGGAATGAAAACCTTCCCTAAACACTCAAATGATGTAGGGCTTATGGAGATTGTTAGTTACTGAACAAAAGTGACCAGAAAGCTGTGAACAGAATAACCAAGTATTTTTGTCAGGCAAAGGATCTGAAAAGAGAGAAACTCACCTGTTACAGGGTATTGATGTGAACCATGGGGTTTGTTAATGCCTCTGGCACCTGATTCAGGTGTAGCTGAGGGGCTAGAGCTCCACATCCATTCCCTGGAAATCCTCACAAACCTAAGAGTAGGGGAGATGACCCATGGTTATGAAACAGTATTATTGAGCAAGAGGTTGGTTTTGTGGTGTTGTAGAGATGACAATAAGCTAGAAATAGTTCATTGTAGTCAAACTATCAGATGTCAGGTATGTATAGCTACTAGAACAGGAAGAAATTTGAAGTAAAGCCATAATGGAAGTATGAGCATGACGGGATAGAAAAAGATGCCCAAAGGTGAATACTTATGAATATGGCTTTGTTATATTGGTAGAAATATTTATTTTTGCTTTTGGTTTTGATTTGAAATAGTTGCACAGTCATTTAATAGTCATCATAGTTTTAAGGTAATGTTAAATGCATGCAATTTCCATTTCTGTATATTAAATGGAAATAGTGTAATGTATCATGTGGATATGTGTACTGTATTTCTCATAAATTCCTTACATAAAGCATAAACTAGTGCCTCTATCCAGCATGTTTTATATATTTTTGCCAATGGCACATCAAGGTAAAGGATAATCAATCAACTGAGTAGCAGGAGCTGAGGCGTCATGGCAGAGCAGAAGCATTCGGTGATGTACACAGACACTGCCATGCCCATGCCAGGCCCATACAGATGACACTTGATGAATGACTGAAAAAGGAGAATTTTGTTTTCCCTTAGTAGCCACCCTGTCTGATTTTCAGGACAGGTTGTGCAGTATTTTCCTTATCCTTTTTTTAGAACAGATGGTAATAGTGTCCGTGCTGAAAACTTACTTGTGCACCGCCTGCAAGATGGGTATACATGCCATGGGAGTCAATGTTTTTTGTCCCAACAGAAACATTTGTTGGGGCCAAGAAAGCTTGGCTCTGCTTGTAGCAGGAAATTTTCCTGCAGCCTGATTCACACTAGCTGGCCTGCTTTGCTCCCGTGCTCACCTAAGCTGCTACATAGAGATCACTCGAAGCAGTTGACCTGTGCCTCAGTCACATCTTATTGCAAAATAAGCAGAGCTAAATTTTTCCACCCATAGCTGTTGCTCTGAAAAGCTGTGAGGACAGCAGCATCTTGTGGTGCGCTCTTTTCATCTTCTGGAGTGAAAGGGAAGGGCTAGAAGTGGTATGTGTGTGCCAAGCCAGGTGTTCTGGTTCTGCAGTTCAGCCCCCATAAACTCGGGATGGAGACGCCTTTCTGCTCACAGAGGATGGACCAAAGCTCCTCAGGTCTGGAGTGAGAAAAACAGCAGCTAATTCTTTAGATGATGTTGAGTATTTTGATTATATGATATGTCTTGTAATAAACTTCATTATAGATTTCAAACACTTTCCTTCAACCCTCTCCTTCTGATTTTGTGTGGAAAAAAATGCATGGGCTCTTCTTTGTCCTGGTGACATGCACAATAGTTGCCTCTGGTTTCAGACTCCAGCAAGTCAAAAACACAGGTAAGTGTATGTTTGGTTTTTTTTTCCTTCTTTTTCCCTCACCATTCTTTTTAATGTTCCTGTCTGACGGTCATGTAAAAATGTCTCTGATTTATATAGAAAACTGCCCAGATCACACTGTGTTTTTCAAACACTACTATGAACTGCATGGAGAACCTGTGGTTCTGAAATGCCCTTCCCCCAAATACAAACATTTGGATTTCTCTGCCTTGACCTCTAATATCACATGGCATAAAAATGGTTCAAACACCATGATATCAGGAAGAGATGAGGATTCAAGAATCTGGGCGAAAGGAAATGCGCTCTGGTTTTTACCAGTGATGCTAGAAGACTCAGGAGTATATATCTGCACAAAAAGGTAGGTATTGAAAAGAAAATCTAGTTCACTAACAAAATTACTATGTCTAAATGCATTACCTTGATTTTAAACTCTAGTTATATTCAGGGCATTTCTGGATAAGATAATTTCCTTGCTGACCTTATTAGAGAGAACAAATGTCAGGAGCCTTGGAGTGTGTTGTGTATCTCCTATAGCTACCAGTACCGAAATCTGGATAAATTGTGACACAGGTTGCCACTTTGGCTACAATCTCATAGGAGAATAGTGTATAGAAAGAGGGTTGTGTTTTTTTTTTTTTTTTGTTACCTCTGAGCCAGTCAGGGCTATGGCAAGTGGGGCATGTTGCAGGCAGTGGGTTTGCTGAGCACAAATACCCTTGTTGCACCTCAGATTGCCTTATGAAGCATATATAAGGTATTGCAGCTCTGCATTGGCTTTCCTCTTCCATATCCCTGGTCTTCACTTTTCTTCTGAATCACATTTTACACCAAAACTTGACTGACTTGGTAATGTTGGAAGACTTTTCATGAGACCCAGTGTGAATTTACTAGACTGGTACCAGACTTGTGGCGTTGCAGTGAGTTGAGACTTTAGCCATGGCTCTTTTCAGCCCTATTGGACTTCTTTTTTCTCAGTGTTTTCAATCTGACAGTGTGCTGTACCATGTCAAAAGAGATGCCAGAGTCTTGATTTGTTGAGGACTGAGGAAGGCAGAAAATCCCATCACCCTTAGAGCCTGAACTTCTGAAGATGTTCTAGGTCCCTGTCCCCTGCCATCTCCTGCAGCCAGCCAGCCTCTCAGCATACTTCTGGCACTTGGCTCTGGCATTTATGCTGGAGAACATATCTCTACATCCCTGGAGCTGCTTGTGGAGAGCATGGTCTCCTTGCTTGCAAGGCACACCTTGTCAGGGATGCATGTCAGCTGTAGAAGAGATGGATACGTTGAGAAATCATGCTCAGCATGTTGGGTTGACCTTTTCCCATGTCTCAGCAGCAATTTCAGTTCTGGAGAAGAAGAGAAGACACTGACAGTGAAGCCCAAACAGCAAAAGGTTGCAAATACTGTTCTAGAGCAGAGTAGTTGCCCGAGATGTACAAGACTGCTTTTTAATCCCCTTTTTGGACTATTCTGCCTCACTTTGTCAATATATGACACTATGGCAGTGTTACTGAGAGATCTAGTAAAATGCTGTGAAATTCATTTGAAAAGAAGTACAAGAGCCAACTAGGTAACTAACATTGCTAACATTATTACAGGATTAATAAAGTGCAAGCAAATTACATTTCCTTCGCAAATTATCCCACAGGGAAGCCAGCAGATCTTTTTACCAACTCTGTAAAATGAGGGTAGCAGCAAACGATCACAGATCTCTGCTTCTGTGTTCTGTGGGGTAAATATTTTGGATTTGGGCATCTGGCCTGGACGTGACAGATGGCCACAGTGCCCTGGCAATGGTGTCAGTCTGTCTGCTTGCAGCCCACAGCTGCTCTCCTGGAGGTGGCAGCCTGGCCCCCCTGTCTTCAATCCCCCCTGTCAAGGATCATGCAGTGCCCTGAGTAGAGGCATGTCTGAAGCAGGCTTCCAGAGCCTGTAAAGGACGGAATTTAAAGCATCTGTCTCTCCCAGTGCGGTCTTCCTTGGGACTGGAAGTGACTGTCACTTGGGGCCAGAAAGAAAAGCTGAATACTGTGAACCTTTCAAAGCCAGAATGCCTTTTTTGCTACACAAAATTACATGTACTTGCAGAAATGTCTATGGTTGTGCAGTAGTAATTGCAGCTGTATTGTAATACATGCTTTAAGCTTTTTATTTAATCATTAGGGTTTTCACGGTCAAAACCACTTCCAAGGAAATGGGGGAGGGCTCATGACACACCTGCTACTGTTCAAGTTAACATGTTCCCCCTCCTCACAAAGTTAAAATTGTGCTGCAGCCTAAAGATGTACAGGAAACTTGTACTAAAAAGAAAAGAAAAGACTGACAGTCTGAGGCAGACATGTGTCAGCAACATGTTTAGGTTGTGCCAAAAGAACAGTACCAGTGATTTTCCAGCATCTCTCCTGGTATGATTTCAGTCTTGGCCTCTGTTAAGGAGGAAAATGGAGCCAGGAGGAAGCTAAGGGTGTCATTTGAGTTCCCCTCATCACTCTTGGGGGCTCACTTCTCCCTGTTCTGTTCATCAGGAACTCCTCCTACTGTGCCGAGGTCTCCATCCATCTCACCGTTGTGGAGAAAACAGCTGCTTGGGAGATTGCCTATCCCCAAGTTCTCTTCACTTTTACTGCTGGAAAGATTGTTTGTCCTGACCTGTGGGATTTTACACCAAACAGGACAAGCTTGGAGCTCAAGTGGTACAAGGTAGAACATTTACTTCCTCTTTGTGCATAGCCTCATCCCAACTTGGCACATAAATCTCCACTTTACGTTTCTCCTGAACATCATGTTGTTTAAGTCACTAGCATAGTGTAATATACTGGGAATTTTGGGGCAGATGTATACATTTTAAGAAAAGTTCTCTGGGGCACACTCAGCACAGGGTGAAGTGTTCCACATGTTTTATGTTGCACAGGCAGTGCAACTGTTTATAAGGCTAGATTACTTATCCAATTCCAGGGTTTGCCACCTGATATAAAAGTCCTTCTCTTTGGCACTGTGCTTCTTTTTATCGCCCCTGTAGTGGACCCCATAAAGTAGGACCTCTGAGGGATACTGGCTCTATGTTCAGGTGGGGCAGCTTTCATTAATCAACTGGAACATACCATTTGGAAATACTGAATTAATTACGTAATGCTTGGAGTGTTCTCTTGCCTACCTGGCCAGTTTGCTGTTTTTCAAGCAGGCAAGCCTGGTTTTGCCTCTAAGATCAAATACAACATCCTTGGCTATTCAATGTCACACTGGAGAGCAGGGAATTCTTCTTCCATTTTCAAAATATCTTGGTATAGCTTTTATTTACACTCTCACTATGATCACGCACTCTGCCTTGTGCAGCTGTAGCCTTACATAGGATACAATATACAGGCTGACTTGCAGTGCCTCAGTAGTATTCTGTACCATACTGGCAAAATGTTGCTGCTCAGGACTCCCTTCAGAAGTGGTTTATCTAAGTACTTTATCTAAGCAAAAGACTGCCCCCCTCAATATAGTCCTTGTTACAAATGTAAGAAAGAACTAGCCTGCCTTCATGAGGAAGGAACATGATTTCTCCTAGCAGGTCTCCAGACCTTGCATGAACAGAGACTTAGGGATACAGAGCAGGAATTTCTTATAGTTTATGGGTAAGTAACAGTTATGTGAAATCCTGCATGATTACAAGTACTTGTCTTCCAAAAGCATCTTAGAATATTACCCTTTTGAGGTCACGCATGGAAAGTGATAACATTGTGAACCTCCGTGGGTACTAAAATCTTGTGTGATTGCTCTTAAGATGACTCAAGAAAGAGCCTATTATATGTTTTCTGTTTTAAAATGTGCACTTTATGGAAGAGCTATGCACACACATTACAGATAGATTAAAATAGCAATTCTTCACACTTCATATAGTGCCACAAGGCATTTTAGAGATGGATACACATTAAAAGAACTTGTGGTTTGGTGGGAAAGCAGAACTGCTCAGATTTCCCAGTGATAAGAGAACTTCTAATAACAGAGAGACAGAGATAATTTGTCTGAGAGTTACACAGGGTGTAACCATAGCTATCTGAGTCATAACACCAGTTTCTGTCCTTCCTCCAGGATGCTCTGCCTTTGGAAGATGACAATGAAAGATTCATCATTCTGAAAGGTTCAGCCTCTCTGATCATGACATCTGTGCTACCAACAGACGCGGGGTATTACACCTGCAAGATGTCATTTCCATTTGAAGGTGTGGTGTACGAAATCACCAGGACAATTCAGCTGGAGACTGTTGGTAAATATCGTATCAGATGATCATAGGGTTGGAGCACCTCTCGTACAAGGAAAGGCTGAGAGAATTGGGTTTATTCAGCCCGGAAAAGAGAAGGCTGTAGCGTGACCAAACGGTGGCCTACCAGTACCAGAAGGGGGCTTACAAGAAAAATGGAGAGGGGCCTCTTACAAGAGCATGAAGTGACAGGACAAGGGCAAATGGCTTCAAACTGAAAGATGGCAGGTTGAGATTAGGTATTAGGAGGAGGTTTTTTTACTGTGAGGGTAAAAACCACTGGGGCACTGGCACAGGTTGCCCAGAGAAGTTCTGGATGCCCACCCCCTCGCTCCCTGGACGTGTTCAAGGTTAGGTTGGATGGGGATTTGAGCAACCTGGTCTAGTGGAAAGTGTCCCTGCCCATGGCAGGAGGGTTGGAACTAGAGGTCCTAGGAACCTTTTTGGAAAGGTTTTTAGGAACCTTTAAGGTTCCTTCCAACCTTAACCATTCTGTAGTTCTATGATTCAATGATGGACATATTAAAACATCACAGCACATATGAAAACCCTCTTTGCTCATGAAACTCTTGAAAGGAGCTCATGCTCAGCCTTTCGGCCGTGCCAAGGGAGTGCTTCTTCTGGCCCTGATGGGGCTCCCACAGCACCCCTGGCAGTGCCCGTGTTTGTTAAACGGGACAATTGGTGTCTGGGGGCAGAAGGGGGTTGTATCACGGCAGCTCGGGGACGAGAGCTCTCTCGGGGCCCATGGCGGAGACCAGGCCGCGGCGTCACGGGCCGGGGCCGNGGGGAGCGGCAGCGGGAGCGGGATGGGGAGCGGCAGCGGGAGCGGCGGCGGGAGCGGGGCCCTGCCCGTCCCCGCGGCCGTGGGCTCCGGCCGGCAGCGCGGAGCTCTGCTGCCGGCGGCCTTAGCGATCCAGCCCTTCCCTGGGAGGCGACAGATGCAGGGTGAAGCGGCGTGTTTCTGGTCCTGGGGCCATGCCCGCATTTTCTCTTGTCTTAGCACTGACTCTGTTCTCTTTTTCTGCCAAGAACAAGAGAAGAGGATTATCCCGATAATTGTGTATCCAGCCCAAAAGACAACATCAGCTGCTCTTGGTAAGGGCCAACACCATATTTGGAAACGTTTAGTCAGAGAAAAAATAGATCAGGTCCTCTTATGGTGTAATTTGTTGGCATAAATTTTTGCAGGTTCTTAATCTCAGTTGTATTAGTTGAGGGTCGGTGCTGGAGTATTCTTTGCTCTTTAATGCCTACAACCAGATGCTGTCTTCTGGGTATATAGGTATACTTCCTTATAATGTAGATACACATCAGTCTGAAGTCTCTTCATCCCTGAGTTACAGTAGTTATAGTGTTTAATAAGTTTCAGAAATTTTGCAAAATCACTTTATCCCTGAGGTCCCACTTTCAGCTGAATGTCCTCACTGACAGCATCTCTGAGTGATGCTGTGCTGCTGTTTGATGCAGTTGCTCCAGAGGGGTAAATCACACAGTGCCCTTTGGGCTGCAGTATGTCAGAAAGGGCAAGGCCACAGGGACACAGCCTTGCCTCTAGGGAATGTATTTAGTGCAAGAGTTGCTAAGTGTTGCAGCAGGGAAATTATTTTGTTAGCAGCAGGAAGGACTGCCACATTGAAGGTCTCGTTGCCACGGAGTAGGGGATCAAAAGCAATCTGGAGATTAACTTCAGTTTTGAAAGTAGTGGTTCTTGACGTTGGTTTTCATCAAAAGAAAGAGTAGTTCTTCATATGTATCCAATTTGTTTTTCAATCTTCCTTTTTTTGACAGGCTCCAAGATGACTCTCCCCTGCAAAGTGTTTGTTGGGCTGAGCAGCCATTTCCAAACTGATGTGGAATGGCTGGCAAATGACACCAGCATTGACGTGGTTTATAAACAAAGCAGAGTTACAGAGGGGGAGCGACAGTAAGTCTGGCTGAAAGTGCTTCCTTGTGCTTATTGTTCTAACCTACAGTGCTACAGGGCCCTTGGTGCAGCTCAATGTCAGGTAATAAAATGGGAAATGGACAGATCTGAAGTGAAGGTGAGAGCTGAGGAAAGAAAAGGGCAGGCAAGTGAAAAAACCCCCAAGCCTAACCCAGTCAGTGAAATAAGTTCTATAACTCTGGGTTTTGTGACACGATATTTTGCAAATGAGCCAACTTTGAGACAAACTTTAAGCACATTTTCATGGGCAACTGAACTGTTGTAAGGGCTGACTGCAGTGGAAAGCAAGGAGACTTGATCCTTCCCAGTGCTCTCTCCTTACCCCATGCCAGCAAAGTGGCAACATTCTCTCCTTGTCATTCACGAGGTGCTTTGAATACACTAAGACAACAGAAAGTTATCTAGTGGTTTATGGTTTTTGTTTTGTTTTGTTTTCTAAATAACATTGTTTTCCCCCCAAGCTTGTTCTTTTCCATATTTGTGAGTTAAACTGACTCACACAGACACCCGCTGAGTGCTAGAGCAGATGCTAGGGTAGCACTGAAGGGAATGCTGGTGGGAGGGAGAAACAGGATGTTCCACATCCTCTTGCCCTGATTCATTGTGTCTCCCAGTCTGGAGGAGCCTTCTTTCAGCTGTCTCATAGCTGCATGCCTCAAGGTTTTTCCAGCTGCCTCATAGCTGCATACCTCAAGGCTTTTCCCACTAGGAAGGGGAAAGATACCTGCTTTTTGTACCTGTGATGTGTTACCTGAGTAACTCACTACATCCAGGCACACCTCTAGCGTTTTTGTAAATGTGAGCTAAACTTTCTGACTGAAATCCCTTCAGTGAGGTCCAAGTCAGCTTGTTTTGTTTCTTGTTTCATGAAGCTCAGAGTATCCAAAAAGATCATTACCCTTGCCTGGTGGTTGTGCCTGTACTGGTCTCTTGGCTCTGGGATGCCATTGCCTCAGCTGTTACTTGCTAAACTGGTCACACACCAGCTAGCACCTTCCCAAAGGGTTTTTGGCTATTGATTAGGGTTTAGCATGGGCTAGGGGCCATTTCCAACAGAGTTTGGGCAGGTGGCATCTGCATTTTGAGGGACAAGAATGTTTTACTGTTACAGATGTGAGATGGTTTTGGCAATTTGTGGCCACCAGTGCCAGATAACAGCCTGACCATGCTGCAGCCAGAGGTAACATAGGAACTTAGCTGTATGCCCAAGCCTTTAGGTGTTTTCCCATTCCCCACAGCATGTCTGGGATAATTAATTTATTATCTTTTTTATATGGATAAGTGAAAATGCATTGAACCTGTAGCCAGGCACCATAAAAATGTGCTGCAGCTATAATCTCTGCCAGCTTTAGAAAAGAGCAGCACTTTCTTACTTGGACTTTAAAAATCGTTTTTGCTATGCCTATCACCGTCATTATTGCTGTTATATATTATCATGCAATTGCACAAAGACAGTGGCAGTGACAGCTGAGGTTCCTGCAGGATACACAGTGTGCGAGACACCCCAGTTCTGCTGGAAGCCCTAATTATGGCAGCATTACAAAACAGCTCAAATGCCACTGGGAAAACAAATCCCCTGCAGAAATCTCTGGCAAAGAGCTCCTGGGAGGGGCACCCAGGGAATTCCATTGCTGCTGTGCCACGCAGGCTCATGATGGACAACTGCTCTGGTAATGACTAAGAGATATTAAGGGACAATGTTTGACTGCAGCTAAAAAAGCACTTTCAAATAGTGGGACTCCTAATATAATCATGTTGAAATTAGCTGGAAACTTCTTGGACACTTTCTTGTATTGGATTATGTTCTCCATATGTCCTCTTCCAGCTGATCATAAGAATTAACCTCAGGTGGTCAGAGAGAAGGATCTGCACAATGCTGTGAGCTCAAAGATACACAGAATTCCACCTGCCTTTTTTCCCTCCCCTTTTTTTATTTTTATTTTTGCAAGACAAAGCCAGGCATTTTTTTCCCTCTAGACTCCAAAGAGTGCAGGATAGTGCCCACTGAGACTCAAGTAGTTAGCACAGCTAGGCTGAAGACAGCAGGCATCCTTGAATGTTGAGGGGCTGGTTTAGAAATGAACCAATATCCAATGCATTTTCTTGCAATATCCTAGTAGAATGAACATATCAAATAGAGAAAAACCATCTTATTAAAATATTTAGCGTTAAATCTTCCTTATTCTTCCAGAGAAATTGTAGAAAATGGTGAAAATTTCATTGAAGTACCGCTGATTTTTGATTCTGTTGAAGAAGTGGACTTTTACACAGACTTCACCTGTCTGGCCCAGAACACACATGGATACCAAGTACTGCCAACAAGAGTCAAGCAGGAAGGTAGTTAATTTTATTGCTTATTTTTGATAATTTTTATTATTATTCTAATGCTAAATTATCATCTGATCTGTTTATACTGTAAGAGCTAGTGTTGGGGTGAGTTACTGCCTGGGAGAAATCCAGTTGCCTCTTTCACCTGTAGTCTTTGATACAGCCTGTTCACAAAATGCACCTTCTGTAGGTCATTTACTGACATTTTATGCAGGGATAAGGATCTGTCTGTGCTGGTAGATCTATTTATTGAATAAGACTCCAGTTTAGATATACTTTGTGAAATAAGTGTTCCAGTGAGACTACTGGCAAACTCTCTTTGCAGCAGGGCCAAATCTCTTCCAGTTCCTGAACAGGTAGAGGAAAAAAAAAGACAGTGAGAGAATAAATGATCAGAGTATTTCTTTTCCTCATGCACAGACTGCTGCCAAAATAACAAGAAGTGTAAATTATGATGAGTGTTGTTATTTTGGCTCCTAGTGATGGGAAGAGAAGACCTAAGCACAATTAATGTAGCAGTGTGATAAACCACTGGCCAAGAACCAGCTGTATAAACAATGTGAATCTGATTGTTTCTTTGCATGACATTGGTGAATCACCAAAGCTTGCTCACACTGTCTTAGAAAGGCACATGAACACTTTCAGACTTCATTATCAGTTATGACTCACTCCAGCACCCTATAATGAGGGATTTCTTCTCATTTTGCTGGATCATGTGCTGCCCTTGTCTTCCATGAGCTACACAGGAAAAACTACAGAGGAGGCAATATACATTGGAATAATCCAGGATGGTCTGGACAGACACTGGTGTTGGAAATTAGCCCGATTGGGAAGAAGTTCTGAGTCTTGGGTTGATCATTACTAATTTATAAGCTGCTCTGTAGGAAAAAATTATTCACACAACTTGAGGGTGGACTAATCATTAAGTATTCCTGCTCCACGTGGTGCTTGGATTTCCTGCTTGGAATGTCTCTGCTTTTAACAAACGAAGATAGAAAACACACAGCTGCTCCGATCAGGGGTTCAGAAAGTTGGGTGTATGCAAAAGATTGAACTTTAAATTCTCATTCTCTGTTGTTTTCTGATCCTTCCTCCTGTCTTCATGAACATATTTCCCAGAATGCTCAATCTCTTCCTTTCAAAGGTGGTAAGCCCTGCTGGAAGGTTAACTTGCAGACCTTCTTTTTATTGTCATTTCTCCTCTTCCCACTTGAGTTTAGGGTACTATGTTCCTGGGAGTTTGTTGTTGTTTTTTTCTGTTTTTCTAATATTTAACTTGTTTACTTCTCCAGCTGTTGGTCTGTCCTGGTACATTGCAATGATTCCTGTTGCGCTGGCCTGTGTGATCGTGGGAGGGATATGCATGCACAAGTGCTGGAAGCGGAGAGCTGATAAAGGATATACAATACCAAAGGTTTAAAATCCACTTGGTTCTCCAAACTGCCAACAGAACAAAAAGTCACCCTGGCTATCTTTCACTTCAGACACAAGGAGCATTTCAGACCTGATATACCTGGCATTCCCAACAGACGGATAACAGCTCTTTCCCACTTTTCCCAGTCTTCTATGATCTGATGAAGTTAAGAATATAAGTTTGCATTTTTATGCTTAGATGCAGGAAATCTGGTTCTATTATTTGGCAACTATGGTACAATCTGTAGATTTTTGGAACAAAAAATTGTGCTCTGGATATGGGAAGGGTAGGGAGAGGGAGGCGCTCTCACCCTTTCTAATTCCAATAGATGTATTATTTTTTTTAAAAAATGGAGAAGAACCCCCCTAAAATCTAAAAGCTAAGGAAGCTTGCTACAGAAAGACTATTTGACACTAGAGTAGAGTGAAAAGGCAATTTTTCTACGCAAACAGACTAAATTTATTTTACTTCGGTCTAAATAGAGCCATTTGTTTTCCCTTTTCCAGAGCCAAACGCAGTTGTCATGGCAACTGTATATCTATGAAATTCTCCACAGAAAACCTAATTTTGTTCATCATTTGGATTACACTTCGCTTAAATAGACTGTCTCAGAATATCGTCCCCCTCCCCAAGATAACTTCATCTGTATAACAGATAACTGTACACAGAAGAATTCAGTTCTGTTTTATTTACCAATATGTTGTAGTCAGAGATTTATAGGCAGCTGTAATGTATTGTCATCTTTCCAAAGAAAGAATTGGAGGGATGTTTAAGTGTTTTGAGAATAATCTGGTTTATAGAAAGTTTTATTCCTGGAAGCAATTGAACAGATTACCAGTAATAATGATCAGTCTCACACTTTCCTGCCTCCAGCCCTTTTGTGACCAGTCTGGTGTAGCTTCAGATTATGTCCTTTAAATTGCAGTATGCAAATTGGTTACACAGGATGCAAAACACTGCCTGTTAGGTTTACCTAGCTGGATTCTAGTCCTGACATAGATCATAAGGGAGCAATAAATAATCAGTGACCATGTTATACTTTGAGGGTCAGAATGAGTAAAATTATTTGGTTAATTCCTCTCTTCCTCTTCAAATAGATACCACTTAGGACAGCTGAGAAATTGTTACATGATATAAAATGTGTATTATTTTAATCTGTGTAGGAGGGAAGAGAAACTGCATTAAGACCCAGATTAATACAGATCCTGACACTTCTCACAGGCAGCAAAAGATAAAGCTTTTTGTTCATGTAAATCATCCCAGAGGATTTCCAAACTCTGTAGGGGAAAAAAACTTTGGCTCCAAAACACCAAATTGTAACACACTAGGAAGTGAATGGCTCACATCCATCTGGGAGAGACTAGGGCCTTATTCCTTTCCACCACCACTTCTAATTGGCTCTGAGTTTGACCCAATAAATATCTGGAAGATTTTAAAGAGTAGGATGTGGCTTGAGTTAAGAAATCTTCACTCTATTAACAAGAACATTCATATGTAATGAGATTTAAACCAAAGCCTCCCTACAAATACTTTAAATGTTTGTTGTGAAGATAAAGGCACAGAGATTCGAGTTCTGATGCAGTTTAGGTCAAGGGCATCCAGAGAACACCACAGGACCCACGGTTTCCAAGTGTGGAATATTAAAGATGATAAAGACTACAAGTATTTTATGGGCAGATGGGAAAAAAGGTGGATGCAAATGTGAACAGTCAGTCCACTCAGTTATCTGTTCTTTGAAGGGAGAAAGCCATAGATAAACTGACCCATGTTGGAGGGAACACTGAAAATGTTTTAGGAGCATCAGGAATGCTCATTATTTTCAAGCAATTGCTAGTCTGTATCTAGAGAACAAATTAGTTTTGTCAATAGGTGTAATGTTTAAAAATGTGATTTGCTCTTCCTTTCCATCTGTATCTTCAAAGAGTAGTGTGATCACATACCGAGCCGTAGGTGCAGGGTTGGATTTCACTAAGTGCTGGAAAAGAAGCAGAACTTTTGGTATACAGAGTACTGATGCCATAAGAAAGCTAAATACTGCAGATCCTTCTCCAAAAACAGAGAAGGAGAAAAAACTATGAATGTAAGATAAAAATTAGGTATTTAGAGAATTGCTGTAACATACTCAGTGGCATCTTGAATACAAAAGGAAAGTAAAGAAACAAAGGCTTATCTTTTATGAAGTGAAATTTGATTCTCTGACTACCAGTATAACAATATTCTGAAGGCTTTCCTCATAAGTTGATGTCTTAAGGTGAACTACACAATGTAAATATTTTATAGATAGATTTGAACAAGTGACCTACATAATGTAAATGCTTTACACTGATTTGTATCATTATACACAAGGGCAACATGGTTTGTCTAGGTTTTGAAACTGTTATGTGAAAAAATGGAGAACAAATAAAACCCAAAGCAAAATGCTGGTGGTGTGAGTTGAGTGGGAAGAAAGATGTGAGATCTAAGATAGCACTTTGAGGATGGCAGCTCTTTCCCAGACCTGAAAAGAAGTACAGTATTAGGGAACATCATATCAAGGATTCAGGGCTCTGCACCACAATGTATCTCTTCAAAAAAATTATGGATGTTATGAGGACAAGGTCACCTTGTTCCTGGGACTGTGTGAGTTTATAGCATTTTCCAGGGAGCTAGTCTATCTGCAACAACTTCAGAGGCACACCTACAGATGGGAAAAGACTGGTGTACCATCGTCTTGGCATGAGTTTGCATCCAGGACAGAGGCTTCTCATGTAGAAGTTATTTTCAGGAAACACAAATTGAATTAACAACTGTTTTCTAGTTTTTAGTGTATGTGATCTTGATGTCATTTATCCATCTAAACAGGCAGCATAACTAATGTTTGACCAGAGTAAACTGAACCTGAATATAATATGAAGACCACCAAATAATTTGATCTGCTGGCTCCCAAACAAAACCCTTAAATAAATGTGGAGCAAATGAAAACAAGGGCTGACCTGCACATAGAATTGATCTTGGCTGATCAAGACAAGAAAGTTACATTTTTTTATTCTAGTAGCTGGGGAGGGAAGGTGTGCATGCAGGAGGACAAGGACTTCCTTGTTGAAATATCATTGCCAGGAACAGTGTTTTAGGTATGAACATCAAAGTGTTTATGATTATTCTGCCTCAAGTCTGTAAAGCAACAGGTCCAGCAGGACCAAACAAAGTAAAAAATAGTTCTTATGTTTTAGAGCTGAGACCTCCCTGTGCACTCATAACCTTGCAGCTGCTAAAGATAGCCTAGGTTGGGGTACCTCTCATCCAGCCATCACACAGCCTATAGGAATAAGGTAATCCAAGATAGCCATTGATGTTTCCTCCACTCAGAGGAGAAAGACTTCTCTCTGGTGCCTAAAATAAACGGGGTGATTGTATCTCAGAAGTGTCTGTCTTTTTCCACCAGTTTAAGACAAAGCAAGAGGAATCCATTCCACATGGATTCATGGATACAGGAATGACTGATTGTGGATCACTGGATTTCAGGTTATCAAAAAGAACCAGTCTAAAGCCCAGAGACACCTTGTCATGTAGTCAAGGCTGCTGGACTTTTTTGGGAAATTACTTTAATGCTGGCAGCTCTGTGCAGAGCAAACACAGGCACACACTAAATGAAAATACTGTAAGAGGTTGGGAGGCAGGCCCAAAGGCATATATTGTGGAATCCAACATAAGAGGGAGGCTGAAAATATCTAGCTGGTCCCTTGGAAGTACATTTGTGGCTCAGAGATTGTGTGGTCATGAAGTGTCACAGCTATTACAGGAAGACAGGAAAGAGCTGTCCTGTGTGCATGGCTGAAGTGCAGAGAGCCCTGCTGGGACCAGGAGGAAGTCTGCTGAGTGACTGCAGGTGAGCTGGGGCCTGTCACCCTTTCCACGGCTCTCAGCCAGCTCAGCTCCCATGGCAGACAGTGTCTGCTAGCTCCTTCCTTGTTCTGCTGGGCTACAGCAGAAAACTGGAAAAAACAGTTATATAGGAAAGGAAATATCATAAAACTAGCTCACTTCCAGTGGACAAACTCATATCATTGATAAGAAAACCACTTATATACATATATGTAAATGTATTCTGCTTTAGTATGCTCTGCATTGCAGCATTGCACTGGAAACTATAGTCTCTATCAGTCTATACATTACCTAGTATACACAATATAAAGAGCTTAATAAAACAGATGAAATATAACTCCAGTCAGTTTTCAAGAAGAGCATATTATCTTCCTGAATTCTTCAGCCAGACACTAATAATAGTAATAATGAGGAAACTTCTAAAAAGTCTAGTAGAACCAAGATCACTTGCTAGAGCTTGGGATATTCATCCCTTTCTGAATCTCCCACTGCAAAGTGTAGTTTGGCTCTTATAGCTGTGTGTCCCTTCTCCCCATTTTAAGTTTTTGCCCCAGTCTAAATTGTCCTAGAACCTGACAATGACTTCAGGTGTAAACAGCAAACTCCTTTGTAACATGTTGAAAAGATCAGTATCTTAGTCCTGATAAAAAGTGAAGGTCCTCTCTTTCTCACTGCTTTTACTAGTTGGTCATCTTTTGAGTCATGCCCCAGGAGCTTCACTTATATGTATGTAAATTTCATAGAAACACACATCTTGATTCCTTTGTGGATAATGAAGCATTGTCAGTGTTTCTGTCTCATGAGGCTTGAATGCTACTATTCATTTAAAACTGTAGAGGTCCTGTTCTGCCTTGGTTATAAAGGTTTCATTTATCCATCTGCTAAGCTGTGGGATAAATGAATCATAATGTTTGCTTACTTTGGCTCCTAAATGTGTTTCGCCATAAGTGCTAAGGAGGCCAGGCTATGACTGGAAGTAGTGGATACTGTTTGTTTACTTGCAAAAAAAATTCTCAAGTGACTTGTGGCTTTCAAGTTGGAGACATTGCTGAACAAAATAATTAAAGGGTGTGATTACATGTACGCTCAGTATGTTATTACCACTCTTTTTGCTTTGGCTGGGCCTTACCATGGCTGATCTTTCAACTGGTTTAAGAACACTCCAGAGGAGAGTGTGGGTGAGACATGGCAGTTTCTTTGGTCTCATCATCATTACTCTGCTAGCTTGTGAATGCTGGAGACTTGGGCCTTCTTATCATTAAATCATAGAATGATTTAAGTTGGAAGGGACCTCAAAGATCATCTAGTTCCAATCCCCCTGCCATGGGCACTTTCCACTAGAAGATGTGGGTTTCCCATCCCTGAAAATGTTCAAAGTCCCATCCAACCTGTCTTTGAACACTTTCAGGGATGTGGCACCCACAGCTTCTTTGGGCAACCTGTTGCAGTGCCTCACAACCCTCACAGTGACAAATTTCCTTCTACTACCTAATCTAGCCCTACACTCTTGCTGTTTAAAGCCATTGTCCCTTGTCCTATCACTACATGGTCTTGTAAGCAGTCCCTCTCCAGCTTTCTTACAGGTCCCCTTCTTGTCAGTAGAGCTATCAGCTCAGAAGAAACAAGTGCCCTGCCTTTGATCACAGTTGATAAGTAGTTTTTCAGATGAATCTAAGCCAGTAAAATGCAGAAAGAAGCATGGTGGAGAAAGAGCTGAGATTCACATCTCCACCTGAGTGGCAGAACTCTATGACTGATTGCTTTTTAATAGGGAAGAACATATAACCTGATGATGATGATGATTACTACTACCACAATGAGTGGTGCCATTTAGGAAATATGGATTGCATAGGAGATCATAAACATGGGTGGAAGAGTGTGGAGTTATGGAGAACTTGTGAGAATAAGCAATACGAGCTTGTCTCCTTCCTGGAAAGGCAATGACATGAATAAGTTCTTCCAAAGGGAGAGTAAAAAAGTAAATGCATGTAATTATTTCCACTAATTAAGGAGACTGCAGAATAAAACGGGAATAAGAAATGCATGACCAAAATTAAGATGCCTCTAAGCACTGCAGCAGTGATGTCCTAAAAGAGCATCTCAGCAGGAGTAATGGTAGGAAAAGCAATTACTTCAAACATGGAGCTGGGTACAGCTATGAATAGGATTTGATGTGTGTGACAGCAGGGGGTCTTCCTGCAAGGCTGAATCATGTCCTCTGGCTTTGTGTTCTTTACCTCCGTTGGAAAAGGCTGGACAGCTGAAGATAAAAAATGCCATCTACAGTTTAATTACTGTGTTATTATTATTTCCGCAGTTGAATCTGTCTTGCTCATTTTTAGAGGCCTTACAAGCTTGTAAGGGCTGGAAGATCAAAAGAATTAAACAATAAACACAATTGTTGGGTATGTCTTTGTAGACATGTCCAAAGTTCCAGTCTTTTAAAATCTGCCAGGAGATGCCAGTTGCCTCAGGAAATAGCCCTTAATAAGAGTTGGCTTTAATGGTGGAGTGATCCAGTCTCTAAACAAAACCATGTTGTAAGAGATAATTTAGCTCTTTATATGGCCCAAGTGCCTCTGTTATGCAAAGAGGAGGAGAAGGAAGTCCTTAAATGCTACTATGTTTTTTTCCATTCATTCTCCTAAATATCTTTTTCTGTTAGTTTATTTTATTTTACTGTTTAATGGCTGCTTCTGTGGCATTCACTTTTGGCCATGCACTGGGAACCAAGATGAAGCAATGTCACCCCAGCGAGGATCCTAGGAACTTCCAGGCTCAGGCCAGCAGATCTCACAGACTGTAAGCAAGCAGCAGGAGTGATGTCTCTGCTGTGAGGGTCAGGTCACTGGAGCCAAGGAGCAAAGACTGCAGTAAGGACATGTGGCAGTGGCATCCAACTTCCATCCCAGGAAAAATGCTTTAGAACAGAATCCAGCTGCTGAAACATGACTGTTGGAGGCTTGACAGAAGTCTTTCATAGTGTATGGGATTACATTTTAGGATTTTTTCCTGTTCCTGCATAATGATTTCTTAAAACCTTCATTATAAAAGATTAATATTGATTTACCCAAATGCAGTCCCCTAATTTTCTTAAATCAGTAACTCAAATTGTTCATTGTCTACCCAGTATGGGACACACTGATTGTGCGGAGGCAGTATGAGAGTGTATATGCCAGTCACTGACTTTGTCTTTTAGATTTAGTGATATTTAGCACTTGCTTTCATTCTGTTACTTTTGGATTAAGAAAACTAATTAAATCCTCCTTTTACGATGACTTTTAGAAGTGTTATTCTTGAAAACAAATTATTATGATGCAATACTTTGAGGACGTCTGAGCATGCCACAGCTTGTTTGCACAAGCAGAAGTTAATTTTCAGAGAATATCCTTTTTCCTAGATTTCTCTAAGTTCGGTTTCAGCATTTCCTTTTTTTCCATCTCTTTCATTTATTGTATTTGTAGCATACATTTGAGCAAAGTAGATGCAAACAGGCCAACTGTACATTGAGCCTCCTCAGGGCGGTGGGGTAGGATGGAGAGGAAAGAGATGAGTCTCAGTGCAGCTCACCTGTGAGCAGCAGTCCTGCTTCCTCCCTTCCTCAGGACACCCTGCCTGCCCTCCAGACCCTGTCCCAGTTACATCAGTGGCACATCTCTACTTCTGTGGCATTGTACTCAATTTCAGGCTATTTTCTTTAGCCAGCAGAGTCCCAGGTCATGTCCAGCCAACGAGTGCTCCAGGCCTGGTTGTTCTTCTTGTATGAATGTTTAGGTGCAGTTGCTTCAAGTTTAGTTCCTGGGATGTTCTCCTTGGAATGATGTTCTCATTAGAACGATGTTCTCCTTGGAGCTGGACCAGCTCAGATGGGCTCATGAGGTGGGAGTCTTTACTCCTTGTTATATATCTAACTTAAAACAGGAATATAATTTTTTTTTTTTTTGACACCAACAGAAATATGTGACCAGCTCACAGATGCTTGTGGTCTTATGCTGTTATTCAGCCTTTCCATGTGAGCGGAGTAAAGTTCTAATGTATGAGATCAGAGTTCAAGAAGTATTTGTGTATTACAATGTGAGCCAAGATATTTGTAATGGATTATTTTTAAATGCAGATGTTGATAATAACGTATTTTCAGTGTCCTGTATTTCTTATGTCATTAAAACACTTTAAGAGGGATGACTATGGAGTCATGTTAGACAGCTAAATTTAGATCATGAAAATAAATGCCAGACTCCTAATGATACACAGTAAGTTAGTAAGTAGTGACTAACATGGCTGCAGCTTTTTTCACCTAGTCTGAGCTTGTCCTTTTAGGACAACTAGTTAACGTGCACCTATTTTGTTTGAAGAAAGGGGCAATTTTAAAGTCAGCACAATTAGTTTTTGCTGCATGTGATTTGTTTACTCACCTGTTGACCTCTTGCATTCAAAAGTCATTGACTTTGCCTACATTTTTTATTCAGGGACATAGCAAAATTATACTAAACCCAACAGAAGAGCTTGGATATTTTAGCTTGGCATGCCATTAGCCTGAGGGACATATGCATCACTCTGAAGTATTATAGACTTTTGCAACTTATTATTAAATAGCTTAACACATTCTTTAAAATAAAATTATAATGAACTTGAGCTATTTGTTGCTCCCACACAAGCCCCAGAGAGCATTTCAGAACACCACAAAAGCTTGGGTCTCCTGTACTCACTGCCTGGAACTTGTGGCTCTCCATAGTTTAAAGGCAGGGTCTCAAATGCTGTTTTTCAAAGCTATGTTTGCTCAGTTGGCTCTGTGCTCCTCTACCTCACAGTCAATACACAGACGAGCAGGATGGAAGGAAAGAAACAAGGTGTCCAAGAGTTCTCTTAATTTTGATGAAACCTAGATGAAATTTATGATTTTTTTGTGTGTGTTTTCAGTTTTCTCATCAACAGCATGACTCTGATTAATACTACTGCAAAAGAAAGAAAAACGCCTTAAGGAAGCTTTCTTATGGTATTCTAAACTATTGCTTATCTGCAATGTCTTTGAGTTTGTCAGGGACATTAACAACCTTCAATAACTTGGTAATACATGCAGCTAATCTTGTTTGACCAGTAAATTCAAAGACTCATTGCTGCAACATTTGTAATAACTAATTTAATGATCCATCTGGTTGTCAAAGGATGGACTAATCACCCACATGTGGTTTAAGTGACTTCTTATCATTCCACAGGAGCTTTGTGGCAGAGCTAAGGATGAAATCTTTTTCTCAAAGGAGACATTCACATCCTTAAAAAAATATCCTTCTCTTTTACTCCAAACCCTGCTTCATCTCTTACTAGCTTCCAGCTTTTGCAGTGAATAAGAAAGGAATCCTCCCATGAACAACCTCCTGTGTGGTGCAGGCCTGATTATTTTCCATGGTTTGGGGCATCCTGTGCTCTCCAAAGTGGGGGGGAAAAAAAAATGTATTTAAAGACAAAGGGATGGAGGATATGAGTTAGAGAAATAGTACTGCAGTGTATGGCACGTTTGTTGTGAGCGGACACAGAAAAATACTACCATTCAAAACTAGGGATTATGATGTTATTTCCACTGATCCTGTCCCTTTGACCATTTGCCTTGGTCCACTTCTGACTGCAGTCAGTCTCAACCTGATATTTTTTGCATCTCTCCTTTCTGTTCTTGGGAACACTGTCTTTTGCAATTTAACTCTGAGAAGATAAAATGTGAAATTGTGTCATATGTTCTTACTCAGTATCTCTGTACTGCTTTCCTGGCTCCAGTTGTGAAGGAAAGCTTTTCCACAAACAGCTGCCAGCTGATGACTTCTTAAACTGCAAATTAGCTCTTTGATTCCCATAGAGGAGTACCTTTCCTTCCATGTCTGGGAACAAACCTACACTTTTTCTGGAAAGACATAAGGTAAATACTGAAGGCCATTGGGCTCTCGAGATTTTTTTTTTCAGAAACTATTAAGTACTTTGCATCCTAACTTGCGTCCTTCCACACAGCGCATACAGCATGTCTCTGCATATACAAAGTGCAGAGATTGTGTTTTGCTTTAAAATATATTTTCTCATGCACCTCTCAAGACAGAGATCATCTGCCTTTCTCCATTCAGACATGAACTAGGTCAACCAGACCTATGGACTGACACACTGTATTTTTTTTTAAATGTGAACATTGTCTCCCAGATCTTGCAGTGTGTCTAAGTTCTGCGCATCTTGCACCTTGGTCTATAGATCCAAGATGACAACAATAACTCCACCTCCTAATTTCTAGCGTTTCTAACCCTCCAGGTCTAATTCAATATGGCCTGAAAATTTCCTAAGTATCTACAGTTGGATGCTGATATGTGCACAGAAGCACCTGTTAAAGAATGATGTGCTGTTAGAGCTGTCCCAATTGTCGGCTAACTTCTACAGAGACACAGCTGGCACCGAGGGCAGCCTGAAAATCTGGCCTTTGGCACAGCCATAGGTCCCCTGGGAAAGGGAAAGATAAGATCTTAGGTTTTATTTTAGAGTGAGAAAGCTGAAGTTCTGCCCCAGAAAAGTGGTGCAGTGTGCCAGCTGCTCCCGCCTGAAATATCTGGGAGAAAGGACAGGGTGCAAGTGTCTGCTCCAGTGGCTCGCATGGTTTGCTGCTTCTGATGAGTGGCTACTGTGGGGTACAGATTCATCCTAGGAAGCAGGGAGTGCAGCTCCCGAGCCTTGCCTGTCTCCATTTCCCCTGGCCCATTTTTGTCTGTTTCCTGGAGTGCATTGTGGCTCTGCCTCTCTGGAAGTGGGAGGATTTGCGAAGGATGAAAAAAGACCCTTCTCAGGTCTCCTTCTGCAGTACTTCACCTAAAGAAATAAACTAGTTGTGTCTAGTTCTGTCTGCTACCTTTTTGTGTTTTATGAATTCAGAAACCTATTTATTTATAGCCATGGCTGTTGATCCACTTGTACAATTCCTTTTGTATTTGAAACTCTTTAGAGAGCACCTTAAGCAAATTTGTTGGTCCTCACTTACCCTAAGAACTTTGTTTGCATTGAGACTGATGGTTTTGACAGTTCTGACAGGAGCTCCTGGCTCTTCCATATTCCTTTTTATTCCACAGCAAAGCCTCAGATTTCCTTTTAAATGGGTAGTAGGCTAATTGCATTCTTTTGGATCAAGGATTTTTCCAGTCTCATGCAACTTGTGGTACAGATTTACTTACGTTATTCCTGATACATAATAAAACCATGAGAGAAAATGGAAGGAACGTGAGACATACTTTGTGTTAGCTAATTTCCTGCTCACAGGTTGTGTGAGAGAGATAAATATGTTCCATATGAAAAAGTCATTCAAGACAAACATTTAAAAAGTCTGTAGTAGTTAATATCCCCTTTAAAACAAAGATTTGATGTTCGATTACTTCAAGTAAAATACATTTCCTCTGAATTTATTATATTTTATATCTATATATGCATGCTATAAACCCACAACAAATATTGTGAAGTTTCTTACAATCCTTTAGCTTATTTTTTTTTCACTATATAGTCTGAAATATTTTATTGCAATCTGGCCAGTTAATATCATAGCTAGATTATATTAGCATGCTGATTTACAAGGGTATGGGAGAGGATAAAAAAAGTCACATGAGAGATTTTTGGCTGCACAAGGTGATGGTATATGATTCTTCTGAAGTCCAGAAGAAGATAGAAGACAGACTACTTTGATGCTTTCAGTTAAGAAATAAAAAATGGCATATAATCAGTCTTGTGGTCAAGACAGAGTTAAGGATTTGCCAGAACTGGAGACCTGAACTATTCAAATATCTGTTGGGAAAGAAACAGAGGAGGACACAGGTGATTCAGCAAGTTCTGGGAATGTGTTATTGGCAACTTCTTATTGTAGAGGCAGAGGAAGTTAATAGATAAGTGACAGTAATTATATCTCCTTGAAATTAAATTCAGACAGAAGTCACCTCGTAATGTGAGTTACAGGAGACTACAAAACAATAGTGTTCCAAATAAAGGAAGGAAGTGCTGAATCAAATGAAGACAGAGAGGTAGGAGGATATCTTTAGAAGGCATTTCAAAGAGTATCTAAGGAACAAGAACACAAGTAGGGGACAAAAAGCTGATTAAAAACAAGGTGCATTTGCAAGAGCAAAACATGCTTTTTCAGTTCTGTTTCCTCTTTTGTAGGATAACAGCTTAAAGAGCAAACAGTAATTTATTATCTCAGATTTAGTTAGGGTTTTGAGGAATGCCATAAGTATGCTTGGAAAACATGATGGAGATGATGGTAATGTAAAGGCTGATGCTCAAACAGAAAATTCTGCTCATGGAGGAGTCAACAATGGATTTCTATGAAATAAGGGATATTTCAAGGCAATGTTGCAAATTTAATTCCTGTAAATGGTTTGACTTTGCCAAATCAAATAATTTAGTGATGGACTAAGGAATAGATTAATGAATTTATACTTCAAATTGTAGTGGGAAATGGTTAAAGCACTGGAGACAAACCACAAAAGTCAAAGTGGGTTTGGTATGCTGGGGCGATGGTATGTGATTATTAATCCAAGAAAGAAAATACCAGGAAAAAAATTAGTGCTGATTAGGGAACTGGTTAGGCAATAGCAGCTCTGCCAGGCACATGGAAAACAAAACCACCCAGAAATGGAGTTGGTAAATAATGCAAAGCAGTTGCAACAAAGAGAATTTGCATTGCAGATACTAACAGGGTTCTTGTTCATACAGCATGAGAAGTACTTATTCAACTGTATCCTTATTGGGAAGACCTTATCTGGCACTGAAAATTCATTGAGTTTCAAAATCACATTTTGAGAAAGATGTTCATAAATTGGAGACAATCCAGAATAGATATCTAGAAAGAAGATTTTTGGAAAATGTGATTTATTTGGAACAAATTTAAACAACTGAGTTTGTTTATATAAGAAAAGACTAAGGGAATATTGCTTAAATGATAGCAGACTTCCAAAATAGCAAGAAGGGAGCAGACAGTTGTTTTCCATGTTGACTAATTTAAGACAAGGACTAATCTCTTCAATTTTGCATGGTAAAATAAATATTTATGTACTGTATTAGGGAAACTGTACAGCAAGTTTTTCTAGTTTAAGGGTAGAAGTAGACTATGACGTGAGGTGGGTTGTGCACTGTTTTGACTGGGATGGAGTTAATTTTATTCATAGTAGGTAGTATGAGGATGTGCTTTGGATTTGGGAGCACAACAGTGCTGTTAATACAGGGATGTTTTGGCTATTGCCTACACAGCATCAAGGCCTCTTCTGCCCCTCATCACACCTCAGGAAGGGGGAGATGGGAGACACACAAGGAGCTGGGAGGGGACACAGCCAGGACAGCTGACCCCTGCTGACCAGAGAGATATCCCATACCACGACACCACACTCAACATATAAAAGCTGGTAAAGAAGAAGGAAGTGATGGACATGTTTGGAGTGATGGCATTTGTCTTCTCAAGTCACCATTACCTGTGAAGCAGCCTGGTTTTCCTGCAGATTGCTGGACATGTCTCTGCAGTGGAAGTGGGGAACGAATTTTTTGGTCTGCTTTGCTAGCATGCTTTACCTGTTTAGCTGTCTTTATCTCGTCTCACATGTTTTCTCACTTTGACTCTTCCAGTTTTCTTCTGCATCCCAATGGGGCTGGGGAAGTAAGTGAGTGGCTGTGTGGGGCTGAGTTGTCAGGTGGTATTTAAACCATGACAAAAGGACTAAGAAATCTCTATGAGTATGTTAAATATCCATCTGAATATTACAGATCTACCAGCCGTAGCTCTACCTACTTCATGACAAAAGCACAGATTAGATGCCCTTGTGACATCCTTTCAAGCTACATCCCTGTTTTTCACCTTCAGGGTCCTGTGCTAGGGTTTATGGAGTCACTCCCTCCTCGTGCTAGCAGAAATGTACACATGCATCAGTTTAACGTGTCAGGTCAGGCTTCTCTCTGTAGTTCAAACAGGTTTATCAGAGTTTTATGGACTACTTCAGAGTCAGCCTTTTCTTTGTGTGCACTGAAGCCAAGAAAATTTTGTTTGTTTCCCTCCCCCTCCCAATAATCCATCACACCTTTTCCTGGAGCAGGTTGGAAACATTCCTTAATCAGAATAATTAATGTGAGCAAAAATCAGACTCAGTCTGCAAGTGAGAGCCATGTCCCTTCCAGTAGTCCAAATTTTCCCTTTGATTCTGTTGAGGGAGAGATGTAGTTTAACCCCTGGACAGAAATACCAGGTCTGCTTTTGATTCTCTGAGGCTGAGCTTCATTGTTGAATGTTTGAACTCAGTATGCCATAATATCGGAGAGGTTTTCTCTGGAAGCCTTCAGTGACATTTATGAATAGCAGGATGCAAAATTCACCTTAACACTTCTTCCTCATGCTGCCTTTCTAAGTCTGTGGACACAAATACACATTTTGCATAAACATACAGTTCAATTTTACATCAGATTCACAGATCAAATAACAATATAATTCTGTAACTACCTTTGTGATTTTGCATTTCCAAAAGAACCTAAGGACCTTTATTCAGCATTTTCTTTCTGTCTAAGCTTCTGACCTATGTTATTTGTTTTAACCAGGGAAACACTGCAGTTTCTTTACTTCACTGTTTGATTTCTAGGTGATTTACAGCTATTTTGGCTGCAGGAATTTGGACGTCAGCAGTTAGTTAACAAACACATCGGGTTATTCACATTGACACTCATATTGATCACGAAGCCTGTGAAAGTTGCTCAAGGCTTTTCTGTTGAATTAGGGTTCTGATTGTCCTCTGGTAGTTTTGTAACCAGTCTCAAATAAGCATATTTGCATTTGCAGTAGCAGGTACTGTAAAACACTAATACACCTTGGAAGAAATTAAAAAGGAAATAAAAATGCCTTCCAAAAAGTAGATCAGAAATTCATAGTTCAGAACCACAAGGTCAGAGCCAATGTGCAGCTTTCTAATGGTTATTCACCATAAAAAATATAATTGCCAGTCAGATTGTTGCCTAATAAAATCAGTTGTAAAGCAAATTCTTTCAACAAAATTATTCCCCTCATATTTTTTTTCCACATTTGGTTGGTTTATGGGATTTTTACATGCCAAAGTTGAAGATCTGCTGGAAGCAACTCAAGGTATATTCTAGGGATAAAAACAATTATAATATGATAAGGAAGATCTTTTCCTTGCCTCCGCGCTTCCAAGAGGGTCAAGTGATGGAGGTTGGTCTGTGGTTTTAAAGCTGCAGATGGTACAAACCATGAGCTCCTGCCTGAATGTGGCAACTGGCCCATTGGACTGAGAGGCTGCAAGAGGCCTCTGCAAGGCTGCAACAGGTGGACCCTCCAAGAAGAGTAAAACCTGCTGCCATTCCACACACATTTTACCTGCACATCCTTGCTGAACATACTATAAATGTGCCAGTTGAGAGTACGTGGCTTGGCACCCAGCCAAAGCTGGCAACTATCCATGTTGTGTTACACTGGGCTGAAATTCCTGTAAGGATTAGTCAAAGGCTGGGTGAAATTTGCAGTTGTTGGGAACTGTGTTCTGGTGCTGTCCTCACCAGCAGCCATGGAAAAAACAAGGTCTGAGAGCACAGAGCAGCTTTAAATTCAGCAATGCAGATGGCAGTGGCGTGTGCTGGGGAAGATCCTAGAGTTTTCATCAAGTTTCTCTTCAAAAAGTTGCAGTTCTCTGTGACATATCACAGAGAGAGATTGTTCAGTAATATTTTGGCTGAAAACTAAGTGTTTAGGCCTGAGATTAGTTGGCTCTCTTCATTTTGTACAGCTTGCCTGTATTCCTAATTACACACAGCTGTCCTTTCAGTTCATACCTAGTCTGCCAGTCTGTCAGTGACTGAAATATGCCTATCATTCAAGCATATATCCCTTCCCAGCAGAGTGTAGAAGCCTCTTGGGATGCTGCTTTGAAGAAGCTGCATGCTTTTTGAAGGTGCTGGGACAGGGACATACCATCCTTGACAGCTTTGGTAGTACGACTGAATTAGGTACCTGTGAGAACAAACTGTGCTAGATGTGGTGAGGCAGTGAGAACGAAACCAGCCCTTTCCAAAAGCAAAACAGAATTTAGCATCCATATGTTTAGTCCTATGATTTAGGTTTAGATAGTCCTGGAAGGAGCAAGGAGTTGTACTCAGTAATCCTTATGGTTTCCTGCCAACTTGAGACAGTCTGTGATTCTGAAAGTTTAGAAACTAATGCCCAAAGCTGTGATTCTTGAAAGAGGCAATGCCTGGAGAAAAGGCAGACAGGCTGGCAGCAGCATGATCAGAGTCTAGATACCTGTATTTGTTTGATTAGCCCTTAGCATTTTTTTTTTCCTTAGCACTGTCCTAGCTTCAATGCTGCTCCTCTTTGGATTAAGGGCTCAGTGGGTATATGAGCTCAGTGGATAACTTGAACACAGAAGTGAAAGGGCCTTATAAGATTTAGGTCAGGAAAAACATTCAGCGTAAGGAGTGAGACCTGTAGCTTCCTGAAAACAAGTGGAAACATTTTCAGCAGAAAATGTGCACGTTTCCAGCTGAGACTGAGATTCCCAAAGGCAGTTGTGTATTGTTATTGTGGGCTGCCGTTTGAACAAAATACTTTACATTAGTAATTGCAGTCAAGCAGTCTAGTCTGGCAGTTACTCATTATTTCTGCTATATTAGTATCCCAAGCAGGATCAGGGCTGTCTTCTGTACTTCACAGAATATGAAGCAAAAGAGAAACTGATTTTCCTTTATATAGATATGCATATATCTGTGTCTCTTTAAACTTATTTAAATCTCATTTTTTTTCCCAGTTTTCCATAAACATCATCCTGCAAGTAACCAATCATTTCCAATAAGTATAGTCAGAAGCAGATCAGGTCTGTAAGCAGAAGAAGCTGCATGAAAGACGTGAGTTCTTCACTGGGATACACAGCACTTTCCTGTGCAAACAGAAGCTATGCAATGAGCTTGGCTTTCAAAAGTGAAGTAAAAAAGCAAGTAACTCTTTGAGGGACAGGGTGGGAGATTTTCCTTAAGGGCATTTGGTTGTGACATGTGACAGGTCTTCCTTTAAATGACTATTTCTGAGAGAGATAAGGGAACCTTATCTTTTCCAGTAAATCCAGTTGCTCGAAACTCTTGCACAAAGAGCTCAGAACAAACAGGATTCATGCTGGAAACAGTGTGCTGATGCAGTTCTTGCATAGTAGGGGTTTAAAGGTTTGTTTCAATAATTAGCATACAGAGTTGGCCACCAGCGAGCACAGCTTGCTCCCAGTCACTGGCATGACACAGGAGTAGATGCTGCAATGAACCTGAATGGAGCATATGGTTTTTAGGGATGAGTGGTACTTGAGGCATACAATGGGGTACAGTCCTCTTCTCATTCAGACTAAGGGCGGTGCTTCCACTTAGGTCAAAGCTCCTATCCTGCATGCACAGTGAGAATTACCCTGTTGGCACATTTTGAGTATGAACAAGATATGTGACAATACGATTTCAGAAAACCAAGATTTCACTTCACTCCTATAAATGTGGGTTGGGCAGCTTCCTACCTTTCCTTACCAACCCTTGAAATATTTAACTGTTAAGTTCATAAGTAAGCTAAGTAAGAGAACAAAAGCTTTTTCTTTGAGGACAGGTGATTACTGCTCCACGTAGGCTTTACTTGCCATAACATTGGCTTATGCACTGCCAACCAGAGCTTTGGTTTTGTTGTGGCTCATCTAAGGTCCCAGTAATCCCAATGATATTGAAAGAAGTGTTTTTCTCTTTTGTGTGTCAAATGAAATAAATGATAAAAACACAGAGAGGACTTTTTTGTTTTAATGTGCTCTGCAAAACACAGAAGCAGCTGGTCTCAGTGCTTAAGCAGTTAGGACACTTTTTGGCTGTGTGTGTAGTGCAGTGAGAAAGTTGGTAGTTTGGCTCAAATTAAAGTTGTTCTGACTGCAGATGCTTTAAAAATAAAAAAGAAACAGGAATTTACTTAATCAGACAACCTCATAAAACAAGATAGAAAGTTTTCCTTCACTAAGGACAGAGTTTTCTTGATTAAAACTTTAGTTACTGGAAAATACTGATTTATTACAACATAAACTTATCTTAAAAATTAATTAATTTTGGCCAAATTAATTTCTGTGAGGAATCTCTTATTTCTGGGACATGCGAGAGCCAGGCCAAATTTTTTGTCCCAAAACAAGTGAAGCATAAGATTGAATTTGTCTCACCCTTGCACTTTTGGCTTTCCTTCAGATACTAGGATGTTTTTTAGGTTTCTGGTGAAAAACTTGGAAAGTCTTGTTCTTCAAACCAATGTGCTAAGAAAAGAAATATCCATTACTTTGATCTCTTCTCCAAAAGGATTTTTTTTTTTTTTTGTTTCCTCATAAATCCTTTAGATTTTGGAGTGAGAGTCCACAGGCTTTTTGAACTAATTTAGATAATATTCTGGTAGTTGCACTTCCTATTCATATCCAAATTCAAGATACCATTGGACCGTGACTTGCCACAGATCTTTTTGGATTTCCTCTCAGTCTGTACTGATAAGACAAGAAGAAAGAACAATATTTTCACAACTCACTTGGCCTCTTCATTCATGGACTGCACTATCTTGATCATCACTGGCATGACCAGGAACACCTTCAGAGTGGCACAGCGTGAGAAACTGGAGCTTTTTGCAATGTCAAACNTCCTCCTTCCCCTTCCCCTTCTTCCCAATCTACAAGGCAGAGGAAGAGAGCAATATCTGCTTTCTAACTCACTGTCAATAGGGGGACTTTAATCTGCAATTTTATTTGAGTGCTCTTATGTAAAAAATGATGGCATTTCATACTGCTTTATGCAGATTCAGGTCACTGATGCTGCTGACCTATGAGGAGAGATCTCAGAGAGATCCTACTGACCTCTGTGTTAGTACTTAAAGTTTGTTTTTCTCAAAAAGGCAAGGTGACAGACTTTGCATGTACTTCAGAATTACTTAGGCTACTCAAATACATTAAAACATACCGTAAGTGCTGTGAAAGGGTCTTATTAATGAAGTGTCTGATAAAATGAGAGGTTTAAATTTAGTGTAGAAAAATAGAAATCCCTTGGAAAATCAGTATTAGCTGTACCTGGAAAGACAGTAATCACTGTCTGAACAGCTGGCTCTCCATTAGCTATGTTCTCACATGGATATCACTGTGACTAGTTCTCTGAAAGCAACAGCTCAGTGATGAGCAGCAGGCTGTCAGATGGGCTCTCTGGTGTTATTAGGAAAGGCATGGAGAATGGCACTAAATGGGCCCAGACTCAGTGTAGATTTAGGTACATAGAATAAGTGGCTGCACCAAAGTAAGCACTGCAGTGCCTTGGAAAGAGCACATAATCCTAGTCCTCCAACCACTAAAAAAAAATACAGCACAGAGGAGGGTGTCACAGGTGACTGGTGGTGCAGGACAGCTTTGCCAGAAGGCTCCTCAGCTTGGAAATGCAAGGAGGATCCTCTGAATCATGAATGGTGATGGAGAAAGTGAGAAAGAAAAGAGGTGTTCATGCTTTCTCACAAAATCAGAACAAAGCCGGCTCAGCTATTACTGGTTAAGAACAAGCAGCAGTGTAGCTTTTAATCATAGTGTGTGGCTAGTGTTGAATGATTAATGTGCAAGTCATTTCCATGGGATGTGAAGGCAAGAAAGATAAGAAGATTAAATAGAGACTAGGGAGAGCTATGAAGGGAAAGTTAATTAGTAACTACTGAATACGGACATGACCTTTTGCTGACAGGATGCCTGAAGTGTTATTACTGGAAAATAGGAGAGTATAACAAACATAGACAAAACCTTCATTAGCCTTGTTCAATTACTGTTTTCACAAGTACCTGCAGCTGGCCGTAGTGTGAGACAAGAGATTGTCTCAAGGGTTGTATGGACTCTAAATTTGGCCTTATATGTCTGTTCCTCTGCCACATTGCCTCCAAAAAGTGGCAAATTTTAAATGCTTTTGTTTTGTGAACCCATAAGTTACTATGCAGAGCAAATATAGGGAATGTATTTTTTTCCAGTGGCTTCTGAAAAAAAAAAATTATTTTTAATATAAACCAATACAGAATCAGCATGAGATCAGATAACACCCTATTTGTACATATGAACAACAAGAAAAGTGGGAAGGCAGTGCAGTGGAAGTGGATATGAAAAGGTTTCAAATGGATGTAAACTATTCATGACATAAGTCTGTGCCTGAACCAGGCTCTAACTCAGTTATTTAGTAGAAAAATAAGAGAATGGGGTTTAGACAACACAATGTGCTGCTTCCTGGTCATCAAAACATAAAAAAATTCTTATGTTCTGACACCTTCTGGGGCTTCTTAGGGACACTGCTTACTTAGTTTCCTGTTTGGACTTCCTAAAAGGATACAAGTTGTAAATGATGAAGCATAATGAATGGATTATCATCCAGACAGTATTTTCTCTTCTTTTTTTGTTTCCTCCCCAAACACAGCAATAATTTTTACGAGTCACAAAATTGGGACATCATGCTGCCTATGCACGTCAATATCAGGATTGCACAAGTTTGTGCAGAGGATGTTTTAATGAAAGGACTTTTGTCATGAATTTGGTCATTAATTTATTTTAAAGGACCTGCCACAGATCAGTAGTACTTACTAGAAGTTACACCTTTCATGCAAGAAAGAAACAATGAAGCAAAGATGTGGATCCTGCTCTGCTTGTGACAAAACAATATTTTGATTAGGTAAAATTAGTCAGACATTTGACATTTTTGTGAGTGTTTTTAAGCTGATAGGATGTGCTCTGGATCTTGGCTAGGAGCTAAACCAGAGCTGGTGGAAGACAATAGAGTTCTCTTCAACACCACAAATTTAGGATGCGATCTGCAAGGTGTAAATATAGATATACAGTCGAATTTATATTCTCCAGTGATTTCTCATCACTGAAGGCATTATAACAGAAATATACAGCTAACTGGATTAAATAAATTTTGTTAACTGTGAATGGGGTAAGGCAGATCAACAATAGTTCAGCATACTGAGGTATGAAATACTGATAAATACAAGAACAGTGAGAATTATACCAGATATACCCATGATATCTTCTGCAGTAAAACTGTCTCCTCCAAGTAATGACAGCTGCTGACCAGGTCCTTTGCTTAGATCATTGCTCCAAACACATGGAAGCTGTTAATGGGTTTTTTGTATATCCGGCCAGTGCAAACCAAATGACATGACTCAACTCATCTTTCTAAAATTAGAAGCAGCACCCTAGTGAATAAAGGATGCAGGAAACTTATGGTTTTTCAGAGATGCTGGATAGGCCCATGGGTGTTGCACAAACCATGTCATTGGAAAAATCTAACATTAACTGCACTATTTTAAATCCCAAGTTGTGTACCAGATAGTCCAGACCTGCAGATCTGCATAGCTCACACATAGGTGAGCTTTTAGTTCAGATTTACTCTGTTTTCCTTTTTTTATATACTCCTTACTATGTGTAAATTGTCAATATAGCATAACCTTGCAGCTGTATTATTAAAATGCATGGAACAATCCCCTGATATTGCCAACATGAGTTCAATCTCACAGGCAATTAAAATTTTTTATCCTGGTGCTCAATCTCCATCAAGTTATTCAGTCTAAGGGTGAAAGTGTGAACTACTTCATAAAGTATAATAATCACAGTTTGGCCAACTACTTGAACTCTTAATTAACAAACATTTTCAGCCTCTAGACTCAAAGAAGGCTTGTGCTGTGTCATCTCCTTTAATTCTGAATTTCTACATTTTTATACTGTGAATTTGAATAAAGCAAGAGTATCACTTTAGCCCTCTAAGTGAGGTTAATTTTGCATAGAAAACAAGGGATGAGGGGTCCACCTTGTACTGAGGTGCCTCCCCAAAGAGGTTGCTAGCATAGCTGAGGCCTTTAGCTGGAGCTAGTTCTAGGGTATGGAGACCTCATCACTAGAGGCAAGTTAAGCTATGGAAGTCTTCATAAAACCAATGCAAAATGACAATGGGAAGCAGGAGGAAGAAAAACATGGTTAGAAGGTAGGTTTAAAATAAATTTCAGAAATTGTGGTTTTCCCCAAAAAAGTCAGCCCACATTGCTCAGAAAACTTCCAATGCTTAGGGCTATAATGTGCTCTCAGTTGCCATGTTACACAAAATAATTTCTGGTTCAATGAAACAATTTTTTCCTGTGGCCTATGTGGTCTCATTTCTGTAATATGATTACCTTAGAGAGTAATGCATTACAAAAGCTATTTGCAGGAGGAAAAGCATCCCACCCCCTTGGGAATATACAGCACAGAATGATGGTAGTGTCTGAGCCACCTCATAGGGTTACCGTTTCCATTTCCCTCTTCAGTTTGAAGGGACATAAGTTCTCTTTATCTCTTGAAACTCAAAATACTCTCTGAAATCTTGACTGGTGTTGCTTTTTTGACCTACTTGGTTAACCAAAATTCAGCATCCTGTGGGTTGTCTCTATCTTGAGGAGAGATTGATGATGAACTCAGATATCTTTGATGCACTTCTTGTTTTGCAAATAAAGTCTTACTTCCTCACCACAGAACACTTTGCATAGGAAACTGCTTTTACTCACAGCTCCAAATCCTCTTTATGTGAGTTTTATTTGATAGTTTATGAGATTTATTCTTGAACTATAGATAAATTTTGGCTGTGCATTCCAGTTTTAGTTTAATTATATGGTGCATATCTGCTATATAACTTCTTAACAAGCTTCAGTTTGAATGTTT
This sequence comes from Donacobius atricapilla, assembly GCA_013397315.1. NCBI lineage: Eukaryota > Metazoa > Chordata > Aves > Passeriformes > Mimidae > Donacobius > Donacobius atricapilla. Next base: position 321,095 of record WBMY01003897.1, on the reverse strand, counting down.
GAACAGTTTGCAGAAAAGCAGAGCTGTAGACTGGTCACTAGTGGTCATTATTTTGATCCAGTTGGCTCAACAAAATAGTTTCAAAACAGGAAAGCATCTTTTGCAAGGCTGTGGAATGAAACTGCTATACAATGCTGTGTTGTGGAACATCAGGAACAACACCACAAGTGGTCATCTAGCTCTATTTTGTTTAGCAAAAAGCGGAAAAGTAGAACGCCTGCAGCACTGAAACTGTTGCTGGAGTTTCCAGCCATTGGCTGCAAAAGAAAGAAAAGGCAGATCAAACAGTCTTGCTTTACTCAGTAGGATTTAGCATCCCAAGAACTATAGGTCTCTCCTTCAGATGATGGAGATGGAATTGATTGCAGGAACTGATGGCTTCAGGCAGCAGTGTTGACCTATTATTTTCTGTTTTTATAGAGCTGACACTGGCAGGGACTGTTTGTCTAAGAAAATCTGTACAGTGTCCTGTAGACATAAATTCCTCCTAAGGCTGATGGCTGACCTTTCTACACGGGCATTGTCTCTACCTTGTTACCTGCAGAGCTTTTGTGATTACTTCTGGATAGTCTGAGCTCCACTTATTCTATGCCTTGTTGCTTATGTGACAGTTTCTACATAGTGTGTGGCATATAACCATAGAACTGAAAGTCATCATTTTGCGGCAAAGCTCTGCTAAGGGTCCCAGCTCTCTGCTCCAACTCTCTCTTCTGATGAAGGACACAGAACTGTGGGACAGCAGAAAGTAGTCTTCCCATACGTGAGTAAAGTACATCAGCTACAAAGAGGGACAAGATTGAGTTCCAGAGTGCTCTTTTCAGTAGGGCTTCCAGGTGGACAGCTGGCAGGGATCAGAGACATTCTGACCTCAGAGACTTTCAGCAGGCATGGATTTAAGAGCATGGGATGTTGACAGAACATGAGATGATCTTGCAGGTATATCCTGATGGAACTGGAGGCAGAATGGATGAAACCTCTTATGAACTCCAATGCACCAAGTGCTCCTCACCACATGGACTGGGAATGTGTTTTCCTGTGTGGTTCATACACTCCAGGACCAGGATGGAAGAGCTCCAAGGATGAATAATCAGAGAACCTGAAGCAGATGCTCTCCAACAGGAAATATCCAATCTGCATCTTGCACAAGGTCTGGGGAAGAGAGAGACTAAACCCATGAGTTTTTAGCTAGAAGAATAGAAAAACATGTTCAAAAGTCAACTATAAAAGGGGGAAAAAAAGTTGAATATAGCATTTAAGCAGTTGTCCTTCACCCTCTTCTTCAGTGGGGCCTTCTGTGAGCAAAACCCACATGTACAGGCTCTAGGGAATCAATGGCAAGCAGAGCAGCAAGGGCTTCTTTTTGCTGAATGATGTCTTCAGAAGGAAAACCCTGAAAGTTTGCATAAAATCAGAGGACATCAGATGAAGCACTAAATGCACTTAAAATAGGAAAGATAAGAGATTATATGGAATGTCACAAAATGAAAAGTGAAGTGCCCCATGGAATTCTCTCCTAATTTTCAATGGGGTTTCAACGGAGTTTTATGAGTTCTTCAGTTCACATGGATTCATGGGAGTGGGAATGAAGATACAAGCCTTACAAATACTAAAGTGACTACATGCTTTGTACTTCCACTTCTTGAGATTACTCTTTTAGATAACTGAGTGTCAAAATGCTGCCTGCTGTCCCATGCTCTCTCCCTCTCTCCCCTGTATTATCAAAGGAAGTCTAATCATCACTTTGAGTTATTTTTAACATTTGGCAAGAAAAATCCTACATGAGTTGAAACATGGTGTCACAGGAAATGGAATAAATGGGTGTTGTGGTTTAACTCCAGTCAGCAACTGAGTGCCAAGCAGCCAATCGCTCGTTCCTCCACTCCGCCCCCCGTGAGATGTGGAGGAGAATTAGAAAAAAGAAAAACTTGTGGGTTGAGATAACAACAGTTTAATAATTAAAACAAACAATAATAATGATAATGACGATAGTAGTACTGAAAAAGAGAGATATACTACTACTACTACTGATATAATAATATTAATATGATACTAATACTTTTAATGATGACAATAAAAACAATAGCACTGAAAAAGAGAGAGGAATAAACCCCAAGATGCACAGGTGATGCACAATAGAATTTCTCGTCACTTGCTAACCAATGTCCAGCCCATCCCTGAGCAGCCGTCAGCCCCTCTCACTAACTCCCCCCCCTTTATGTATTGGTCATGATGTTTTGTGGAAGGGAAATCCCTTTGGCCAGTTTGGGGCATATCCTGGCCATGCCCCCC
>WBMY01003897.1:274278-318783 GCA_013397315.1 Donacobius atricapilla | reverse complement strand
CCCCCCCCCCCCAGGTTGTGGTGCACCTGCTCACTGGCAGAGCAGGAGACACTGAAAAGTCCTTGATTCAGGGTAAGCTCAGCAACAACTGAGACATCAGGGAGTTATCAACACTGTTCTCACACTGAATCAAACCACACCACTGTACCAGCTAGTAAGAAGAAGATTAACTCTATCCCAGCCAAAACCAAAACAACAAAGCAGATAATTTTTTTAAAGTGCTTAAAATTTATCTAAGGGTTCATGGGTTGAGATAAGGACTGGGAGAGATCGCTCATCGAATGCCATCATAGGCAACATAGGCTCAACTTAGAGATTTGAAATTAATTTATTACTTACTAAATCAGAGCACCACAATGATAAGTGAAATAAGCCCTTAAAACACCTTTCCCCCCGGTCCCTCCTTCCAGCTCTACCTTCTACCCCAGCAGCACAGGGAGACAGGGAATGGGCATTATAGTCAGTTCATCACGTGAGGCTTCTCCTACTGCTCAGGGAGAGGAGTTGTTCTCCTGCTGCACCGTAGGGTCCCTCGCATAGGAGACAGTTCTTCATGAACTTCTCAGATGTGTCTCCATTCTCATGAGCAACAGCTCTCTGCAAACTGCTGCAATGTGAGTCCATCCCATGGGCAACAGTTCTCCCAAAACTGCTGTGGTGTGGGTCACTCTTCTGTGGGGTGCAGCCCTCCAAGGACAGGCTGCTCCAGCCTGGAAGCAGGGCCCCCTCTCTCCACTGGGTCTCCCACTGGATCACAGCCTCCTCCAGGCATCCACCTGCACCTACATGGGCACCTCCCCCATGGGCTGGGGGTGGATCTCCGCATCCCCCGTGGATCCCCACGGGCTGTGGGTGGATCTCTGCATCCCCTGTGGATCCCCAAGGGCTGCAGGGGCACAGCTGCCTCACCATGGTCTCACCATGGCCTGCGGAGGAATCTCAGCTCTGGAGGCTGGAGCACCTCCTCCCCCTCCTTCACTGACCTTGGTGTCTGCAGGGTTGTTCTCCTCACATGTTCTCACTCCAGTCTTATCTAGTCCCAATTAAAAGCACATCACAATGTTTGTTTTGCTTTTTTCTTGAATATGTTATCTCAGAGGCATTACACCATTTCTAACTGGCCCAGCCTTGGCCAGCAGCATGTCCATCTTTGCCAGGGACTGGCTCTGATGGACATGGTGGAAGCTCCTAGCAGCTTCTCACAGACGCCACCTCTGTGGCCCCCCAGCTACCAGAAAACCAGGCCATGTAAACCCAATACACTCCACCCCTAGCCAGTATAGGTATGGTCAGTTCTGTCAGGATTGGACTGTCATGGCACAGCAGAGATTTTTACTCAGCTTTGTAAGGTGTGTATACATATAGCTGCTAGGAGATGCAAATATTCTCCCCAGTTAGAGGCAGAATTTCTCAGGAAGCCCCTGTTTCCCTCACAGGGCAGAAGCAGGTTATAGAGAAGAGTAGGCTGATGCACACCATGAAGAAGCATCAGGCTGGGAGTGCCACTCACTTGGCAACCTGGGGACACCTCCGGGGCCCCTGCATTAGGACAGAGATGCACAACGTGAGAAGACAAGGAGCACTGAGTCACTTTCCCAATTCTGAGGCTGTAGGAGAACTAAAAAATTACCCGCAAAGGATATAAATATTGTGAGAATTAGGGAAATATTTAGGCACACTGGCAATTTTTTAGGCAGTGAGAGAATTGCTCTCAAGTTGAATGCAATTGTTCTAGTCTAAAAAAATGCAGAACTTGACAACAGAGGAAGATGGTTTGGCAGCATCTTCTCCTCTTCCCAGCCACACAGAGAAGAAGATAAAACAGGAACCTTCAGCACATCCCTTCATTGTTTTATATTTTTCCAATTGCCTGGAAATGATGGAGAGAAATGTGAAGAGGAAAAGCCAACCCTACCTCCAGAAATGTCAAAACAACCTTAGCTTCTCATAATTTAATACATTAATAGAGTGCAAATGACAATTTCCAACTTCTAATGGACTTAGAAGTATTTCTAATTTATGCATGGGTTTATAAACTGCGAGGCATGAAAGAGAGAGGAAAAGGATTAGGTGGGAAAGGAAAAGGATGTATAAGGGTTGGGATGATTACAATGATTTCAGACATAAGTTTCAAGGTTTAGCCAAAACTAGTTGAATACTGGCAATGTCACTGCATGATTTAGGTAGTGCCTATTATGGCCTGGACAAAATCCATCTCTGTTGAACAGCTGCATTTTATATTGTACAAAAATGATCTCATTTCATTGTCAAAAAACTATTGTCTAATCTGATCTTATGTAATTCTGAAAAGAAATTCTAGATTAAAGTGATCTCCTAGTTTATGTTTTAATCATGGAACTTTGATCTTACGCTCACTGGAAGGCAAAGGATGAACTTTTGAATCCTTTTGAGCAGACCTTTGATGTCCTCCTGAGTTCAGACTAAATGATCCCATACTTCACCACATTTTCTTGTAAAAATTAAGGTAAGAAACCATTTTTATTTGAAGATGGCTTAGCTGTTTATTCAATACTGACCTACTCAAAGTGAACAATGAATCTATCTGTAAGACTTCACAAAGCACTTCACCTAGTGAAAACAGTCTGTTATTGTTAGTAAAGACATTGTGAAGTGAGCACTTACACAAAAATCCTAGCTTGTTTAGCACTGTGTATGAGAAAAATGCCCCAACAAGCTGTCTTCAACAGAAAGTACAACCAAGAATCAAAGAATCACAGTTCTGTTGTTAAAATGGGTAAACTGCTGATTATATTTAAGACAGTGATTTATAAAGGCATATATCCTTCTTACTAAATCAGGACAATTTCCATCACTAACTGGGTCAGCTAACCACAAAGGCACATGCTTCACTTCCTCTTCAAGAATGTCCTTTGGTGGCTTCTCAGAAAGTTGCAGCTTTATGGCAATACCTTGAAACACTTCAGAAAAATCATCAATGTTCCTTTTGCAGTTATCATTTTCCTTCTCTTCTTTTTTTATTTTCCCCACTTTATCCCTCTTTTCTATATAATCATAAAATGAATGTTTTGGGTTTTTTTTTTCTTCCAATGATACTCCTTTCTGTAACTTTTTTAAACAGTTTTTTGTTTCTGTCAATTCTTTCTTTTTTCTCTATGTTTTATATTGCTTCTCTGATAAAGCTATGCACACATGGCAATTTTTCAATATCCTCAATTATTTACAAGTTCAAAATACTTCTTTTCCCCTCTTCTTTTTTACCTCAGGTTTGCCTTCCCATTCTTCTTCTCTGATTTGTTTAATCTTGTTTTCATCACTGTGAGAAATTAGGAACTTTGAAACTAAAAAAACATAAAATATTCAGTGTTGTTAGCTCAATTAGGAAATGTATTTGAGAAATACGGTGAGATGATGTCAAATGTTAAATGTCAAATTGCTGCTTTTATACAAAATGGAAAATTGCCCAATATGGTTTTCAAGAGATTCTTGAGGTTTAGCAACCTACAGTTCTGAAGATTTCAGCCTTACTGAACATGCTGCATTGCTTTGTGGCTCTTAGTGCTGAGAGACAGAACAAGTCTGCAGAGCAATAGGACTTCTCCAGTCTAAAAACAAAAGTGGACATCTCCTTGTATTTACTACGACAACCAAGCTGAAAACTACTACTAAGAGAAGTAAACATGATCTCTCCTCAGATGTTCCAGCCCACAGCTGGAAAGTGGGCAGCAGGAATTAATTTCCCTGAGTGCACAGGGGCCCACACCTGGGCCAGGGGGAAAGTAGTGAAAGAAAGAAGTACGTGTTGAATCTCAAAGAAGAGGCTAAGGGGTGTGCCTGCACAGTAGGAGAACTGGGGCAGACTGAATATGGAACCTAAGACTGAGAAAAGAACTAATTGTCATTAAAGTTGGATTAGGAGCAAGTGATTCATATTTTGATGAGCATATTCTGGTAAGCAGTTTGAAGGAGTAACAAACAAACAAAAAAAGGTGGGTAGGAAAGAGAACCTGATAATTCTTTTTTTAAACAGGTGAAGATTGTCTAGCCAGGGAAACTGGTATTAGCCACTTTTATAGGAAGAGAGAAACAACATGAGGAAAATTTGACAGGAGATGGGTATATAGGGACTGGGAGACAAATTTTTGTAGGAACTAGAGAAGAGGAACTGGTGAGAATACAGGGAGGGTGTAGTGAAGGTATTGTGGAGGTGAAGGTATTGAAGGAGGAGGGGAGTAAATATATTTGGAATGGTAGTCATTGGGGAGGAAGGAGCTCATGGACTGTGGTACTGTGGGAGCCTCCAGAAACGGGGAGACTGGAGACACCTGCTTCGGAGTAGGAGGGAATGAGACTGCACATGAAAGAAGACTATGATTGGGGTTAAAAGTCAAAGAAAACAGAGACTATGATAAGAAACTCCATCTCCCAAGACTGAGAAAGTAAGCAAAAAAGGTCAGGTAAATGCCATGTAGATAGATGTAACATAGTAACATAATGCATACAGCTAAAAATAATCTATCCCATGTCTATGCAATTCTGAATGTAGAACTGGCACTTACCATTCAATAAAGAAATTGTGGACTAATGTGCTGAATGCATCTTTTGCTCTTTATAGCTGCTGACAACACTGACAACAAAAAAAAAGGAGAGCACGCTATAAACCTGCTTGTAAAACTTACCTATCTCATATATCTTAGCATGAAAAAACTTATTATCAACTAAACAATAAAAAATACAGAAGGCCAAGCAAAGATGAGATACATGAAAAGCACACACTACAAGTGGCTCCCATCTCTTCAGAATGGGGGATGCCTGAGAAATATGATTTCAGGAATGAAAAGCAGCATCTGCCCATGGGTCCCAGCTGCTAGTCCACACATGGGTCACATTCATATTGCATATATGGGCCCAGAGTTGAGCATAGCTGTGAACTAACTTGTATCTATTGTAGACAACCAGAAAATTAGCATCCTGTTTGACTCAGATTGAGAAATACTGAAAATGTAGAACGGAAAAAAAGGGATAAAGTTGAAGCACTTCTTTAACAAAAATCAAATTTGCAACATCTGCAAGTGCTGATGATACTTTTATTGTTTATGACCATGAGAGTTCTTCCTTTATTGAGTGTTACAGGGGGAGGCAGGAAGCCTGGCAAACCACAGAGGACCAAGTGCAGTGCGCTGGCACCTTTTGAGAAACATTCTAGTTGCAGTCTAAACTGCCTTAGAGCTGCACTGATTGCTACTGTGCCCTATATTTGGTGTGACAGACATGACTGCCTTTGAGTAACCCTCTGAAAGCTTCCTAAACAGTAGCTCCTGCACAGCAGTCTATCAATGCCACCATACAACTCTACCTTGCTTATACCACTTCTTCTCCCTTCTCTACTGTGGCTTTCTTAATGATTGGATCTCTGAGGTTAACAGCTGGGACGGATAGCAAAGGTCATGGGGAGGTCCAGGGAGGAATGTACCAGGCACAGAATCTTCTGGAAGGCCAGGAGACTTCCTCTGACTAGGAAGCAGTCTTCTAATCATGCTCCTTCCCTTCCCCCTGTCGGATGCATTTGAACATTGATAAACAACCTCAGCTGGTCAGCACAAAAGTAGGTCAGATTTATGTTTTCAGCAAACTGAAACATATCCTTGAAAAGCTTTGAGAAGCTTCTGCTAAGTAAAAGAACAAGGGAAAACACAAGTTTTGTAATTTCTTGAATCTGTGCACTTAACTTTCTGAAAATGGAGATAAAGTCTGTTCTACAGTAAGAGCTGTGTTGGAGACAGCTTATCCAAAGTACAGATTTGGCTTCTTTCCTTTAGCTCTGTTCTTTCCCTTGCAGTCCTTCCTATGTTTCACCTTGTTTGCTCCTCCACCCAAGTATGCCATCGTCCTGCAACAGTTCTCTGCAATGCTTCTGAGCAACACAGCAACAACTATGCACAGATGAAGGCTGGGGAAATAAAGAGAGCACTTACAGTTGAATCATGTGAACAAAAATTACTGTTTCCAGTTTGCCTGCACCTAATGTGAAATTTCACCCTTGATGTGTCCATGTTTAAGAAAAAAACCCCAACAATATGTTGTGGTCTGACTCCTCTTCCCCCACTTCAGAAGTAAACTGAAATCAGGAGGATGTGAAGTTCATTCATCACCTGGTGGCATAATGGAGGCCATAAAGAGCCTGGGAGCATTCAGAGCTCAGAACTGCTGCTCCTATTTGCTTCAAGGATGGAAGAGATACTTCCTTGCACGGTATCACCTCGCCAGTTCTGCAAAGGGTGGCCACTCTTTGACCTGGAGAGGCCACTGTGATGCATGGACGGAACTGGTCATTACAGTAAGTTGAACTTTTTAATGCATTTTTAAAAAGCATTGAAAAAGGACAGCTGCTTTGTCCATTTTAATTCACTTTCAAACTCCATGCTTAGCATTCATGAGAGGCTTATATTACCTGTCTAATAGCTTACACTACCATCAGCTCAAAGTACAAGTGTGACTCCAGTGAAATGCTAGATCCCTGTCCACGTTTTTGTCTCTTCTTACATCATACTCTGGTCAAGCTAACAGCCTCTCAGACAGTGATTTAGTACCCGTTTTAGGGAATGCCCCGAAGGAGAAATCTTTGATGTGACCAGCATGTTCTCTTAAACTGATGGTATTGCTCAATCTCACAGGCATTGACCTTTGCCATTTCAGTGTGCTTACTCTGAGCGGGACAAGTATCAAGGCTGCTGTGAACAGTGGTGAATGAGGCGGCTCTGAATTCATTACAGAGTATTGCAAAAAGCAAAATCAGCAAAAGTTGATTTAATAAAATTAGCAAAAGTGGATTTCATAAAAACAGTAAAAGATGAAAGAAAGCAGCTAGTTGACTGGAGGTTATGAGGTTACTGTCACAAGCTCTCTTTGCAAAAGGATAGACAAGAAGCCTCCCAAAAATCCACATCAATGATTACCTCCTTTTGATTACTTAGAATCCTGTAAATAAGGTCAGGATTCCTCGAACAATATTTGCTCCCACTTGGTTCTCCTGATTATTTAACAACATTTTGATACTTCATGTAGACTAATAACAACACCCTGGCCCCCAAATCCAGCGAGTTCCGTTGAAATGAACAAAAATGGAAAGAGTGACACATTTCTCTCTCTCCAGCTACATTTGTAAAACAGTGGTTAACCTCTGAGTCAAAGCTGTGGCTGCTGTTCACGCTGCTCCACCCCTCGCCACAGCAGCATGATGAACATTGAATGACGGATTTGAATAAGGATTTCAGTTCAAATGTTTGTCACAAACTGTTCTCAAAACCCTTGATTGCTCTTTTGCAGGAAATCATGAAGAAACCTTTCTCTACTTGCAAGCAAGCCTTACCATACTTTGTAATAATATTTTACTTCACTTTTCTTAATCTTGCTTTTAGATGTGGCCTCAGAAATCACCCTTCTTTCTTTCTACTTCTACAAACTCTCTTCCTGCCATTCACTCAGCATGATAATACCAAATTTTTGATAAGGCTGTCTCTGACTGCCTGTGTAGGTCCTGCTCAACTTTTTCTCTTCTTTATATAAGTCGGGTTGATCTGATAAGCTTTGAAGGTCTAAGACAAAGGCTGAGACTGTAAAAATTCCTATAAAATTAAAGCATTTTAATGTAGCTTACATATCACAAGTCAGTTGCTAACACAATTAAGCAAGGATCATGGCAAAAAACATGACTAGCTGGCTCCTGTGGCTCTTGAAAATAACAGTATTGCAGTTTGTTTGACTGTTCTTTAAGTTTTCCTTTTCCTTGCCCCCTCCCCCTTATCTTTGAAAGCCAAGTTATAGCTGTGGTTCAGTTGTGTTTTATAGCAATGAAAACAGTTTTCAAGGGAGAATGTCTTCAAGGGAGAAAACATAATGTTAGTGAGAGCTGGGATTGTTTAACACCATTTTCAGCATTTGCCAACTCATTTTTAAAGTTTGCACTCACCGAAAACCAGCTCATGAACTGCTTCTGTATTCCACATTACTGCTTGTTTTCCTTTGGCTGAGGAGAATTGCCAGCTCTTCAGAAAATGGAAAGTTTCTGAGGAGAACAAAAAAAGCTCTCACAAGTTTTTCTGGAAGCAACAAGAAATTACTATCTCAAAACATAATGCAATACACAAGGGAAATTGTTTTCCTTCTCTTCTGTAACGTGACCCAATAAAAGGAATTATCATAAAGCAAATTATAAAAATAAATCCATAGAATTTGTTAGAGATGGTGTAGGCTTGTTCAGGAAGTTCTGAGGACTGGGTTCATCTTCCCCCGCATATGGATCCGGAGTACAGATACATTTCTATGGCTGAGATAATTTTGAAGCAGACAGAGAGGAGCAGTTCAGAAAACTGCTCCCCACAATTCTTGCTGGCCACAGATGGAATGTTTGATGAGATGAACTGTAAGTGCTTAAGTCACGCTTTGTGAAAGTCTGAGAGACCTGGAAGCTGTTGTGCTGAAAGGAGTTGGTCTCCTTTGGGTAAGATGAGAAAACTGCGAATTACTCTGAGGAAGTTTGAGCTAATGTTAGTGTTTGAAGGACATGTAATGAAAAGGGAAGAAGCAAAATCATCTGGATAGTGTTATGTGTTGTAATGCTGCTGATCACTAAAAGCATACTGAGAAAACAGTTGCTTCTGATGAGTGTCTTACAATGAATTAGAGGGATGCCACAGGTAAAGTTTTTTGGTTTATATGCAGGAATGCAAATTAAAATCTGCCTCATAGGCTTTAAACATTTCCATTTTATAAGGCTGATCAATCTTAATTAGACCTAATATAGTGGTACTGAGAAAAAGCTATGTCATGACACAGCCATGCAGTTTTCTGTTTAAAGTGATTTGATTTTGCTCATCTTCTTCCACAGGTACTGCTAATTAGATAACTGTAAACCAATTTCTACTTATTTCTGATCAGACTCTTTCTATTGTCCTTCCTGTTTGTCTGTGGCTCCTATTTTTGTAACCAAGGTTTATGGTAGGTTTGGCACAACGTGGTTGCAAAGACAAATGGCTGTGCCAAAAATGTATTTTACAACATATAGTCAGAGAATCATACAATGGTTTGAGTTGTGAAGGGACCTTAAAGATCCTGTACTAAAGCATAGTGGGTAGGTGTTACTAACTGAGAATTAAAAAACTAGGAGGCATAACTTATTATTGAGTGAGTGAGCATGCTGTGATTCCAGCTGTGTTCAGCACTCCGAATTACTTAGGCTCTTCCTAAGACTTCCTTGCAATTAGTTTGCATCAGAGCCCTATGTAGCTTACGTACAAAGCTTCTGATGACTAATCAATTAAAAATTACTAACAATGGCCATGCTGTTTATTTGTTACAACACTTTAGCAAAACCAAGGCATCTGCAAGAGCATAGTGGCAATGCCAGCACAAGACCTCGAAACACATATCCAGCAGACAAAAAAATTGACTTGTTAAAAATTAGGAATCAAAGTATTATGCCCAGTCTCTGGAAACATTTGAGGCAGCGCTTAGCACAGTGATTCATGTTCAGCCTTAGAAAAACAACAGATTACTCTCCAGAGGCAAAGAGTTCATGCTCCAGTCATGGGAAATCAATTGCTACAGATAATTAACTATTTTATCACAAGCATTATCTTCCAAACAACTGCTATTTCGATGTTCTTGCCTTTTAGCTGAAGGGAATGTGAAAGCTCAGGCAAAAGTAGCTCTGAAATTGGTTTCCTTTGTCTCATACAGTTCTGAGCTTTTACAGTGGTAGAAGAAAGCAGCGGTACAGTAATTTCTACATGCTTCTAAGGCAACTAATCCTTCTTTCTAATTTAGAGTGAAATCACCAACACACCCTAGGTGTCTGCTGAGATAAGAGTTTTATTTTTCAAAGCTCAATCCACTGCAAGTTACTGCTTTCAAAGATTCTTTCTGTTTCAGCTACCGTATTTCAGGGTCCACTGTAATTGTGGATACAACTTTTGCGCTCTTCTAACAATTTAAAGATGAACAGTCTTGTATGGCTTTCCTTGGGCCGTTTTGTTACTCCAGTTAACTTGCTGCTTTTGTTCATGTAATTACAGGACAAGGGGGAATGGATTCAAACTGAAAGAAAGTAGGTTTAGATTAGATACTAGGAAAAATTCTTTACTGTTGCCCAGGGAAGCTGAGGATGTCCCATCCCTTGAAGTGTTTAAGGCCAGGCTGGATGGAGCTGTGGGGAACCTGGTGTAGTGGAAAGTGTCCATGCCCTTGGCATTGATGTTGGAATTACACGATCTTTAAGATCCCTTCCAATCCAAACCACTCTATGATTCTATGAATTTTAGTGGTATTCTAGCAAGACGCTGGGTAATCTGATGGGAAACGTGCAGCATTTGTACAGCTTGTCCAGAGTTTATCTGTACCTTTCTGGCTGGGTGAGAAGGCTGAATCTTGAAGTCCTTTGCTCACAGTTCCAGATTTCTTTTCTGCACGTTGGCCCTTACTATACAATATTTAAGAGTAATTTCTGAGCACACATTGTACAAACTAATGAGCAAATTGCAAAAGCAGAAGTTAGAGAGCTGCTCCATGGTAACAGCAGACAGACTTGGTTGTAACAGATGAGGGCATTTTAAACTCACTAAGTGTGTGTATATATATATATATATATATATATACTCATACACGAAGGATAAACTTCTGCATTCATCTTACAGTCTTCACTGCAAATTAATTACAGCCTTTTTAGTTGCACATCTGCTGACTCCAAGAGCTCTAACCCACAAAACAGGATAAGATCTTGAGGTGGATGTGTGTTGGGCAGAGATACGAAGTTGTGAAACTTGATTTTCATTTCAATGACTCAGCTACTGGCTAGTGAAGGCATTACTTGCTTTGGCTCTGATGAGTTTTGTTAGTGCCAACCGCCTCCACCTCAAGGAAGTTTTAAGGAGGATCTTGAAGTCATTCCAGGATCTCCCTTGAGAACTGCTTTTATTCAAACCAGAACTATTCAGGTATTGTCAGTAATACAAGGATTGCTGATTTACTGAAGCAGTAATGTGGTAAAGCTTTGGGCCTGTTTAGTCTCAGTGGAAATGAACAAAGCTATAGAGCTTCTGTGTGCTGAAGGCAAAAAGGAGAAGTTCCCCACAATTGTTCTCAGAAGGCATGGAAAATAGTCACAGAAAGGACAGAAAAGAAGCTTTCTGTGAAGAAATCCACAGTGAGCTTGTGTGACGCAGGAGAAGAAAGGTGCTCCTAGTACACGTTCCTGGTTCAGTGTGGTAGTGACAGTCACATAGCTGCCAAGATCATCTCTACAGCTGCTTAAGCAGCAGTTGCACTTGCAAACGTGAATAAGTGATTATGACGTAAAACTGGTGTAAGATTTTCTAGCTTTTTTAAAAAAGAAAAATTAAACCTTGATTTTTTTTTCTTTTAAACCACAGTCTCGTTGCAAAAAAACTGTCTCTTGAGAGAACTGTATGTTCATGCTTTTCACTAATTTAAAATGTCAATTTGAGGTATGCTGCTCTATCCAGTACAAATTTGTTCTAAGTGCAGATGGATGCACCTGATCAAATATGAACTCTCTCTCTGTTGTGTGGAAATGCCATACAGAGTGATTGAACAAATCTCAATACAGGAGAAAATCTCTTTTAGGTTACTTCCATATGTCCAAGATAAGTCTGACATGCCTGGAGTAATACTAAAAGCACTGTTATGAGTGTCTCTCCATATGCTTCTGTTGTTACCTTGTCCTCACTAAGGAGAGCTTTGTACAAGAGGGCATTAATGGATGGGATTTAGTAGGATATGTAGCCTGTTTGGACTTGGACTTTGAACTTGGATAACAAGAAAATCAACCACCCCCAGATTTAAGTTTTTCCAGAATGAGGATCTTGGCAGCCACAGCTTCTGTTGTGCTAAAAGGAGGCATGTTCAGACTGTAGGAGACTCAGAACTGGTTTGTGTTTTCAATGATTTGTAGCTTTTGGTGATGCAGCAAGTTGTAGCAAGATTTAACTAAGTATAAATAGTCTTTCTGTCATAAATTTGTGTTTCTTGCTTGCTTTCCACATTAACCAATATTAAACTACAAGTCAAAAGAGCGCCATGGAGAACTTTGGTGGAATTACCAAACAGTCTTTGAATTAACTCCTGTGACACAGTCGCTGCTTACAACATCAGTGATTGATGTGTTGGGAGAGGAGCTGCACCTTTCAGGGCCAACTGGAACATCTTACTGTATTGTTCTGAAGTTCACCCTGGCCAGGTTCTCCTACAGACTAAAGAACGCAAAGGTCTGTCTGGCCTCTTTGTGCTGACTGATTTCTCAGCAATGAAGTCTTGATAGAAGCACAGGCATTAGTCCAGAGTTCTGAGACCTCAGAGGCCTGCAGTTGGACGCAATGACACATTTTTTCCCAATTATATGTGAACATGTACACATATAACAGTACACTCAGACAGCTGATGGAGAATTGAGGTAACAGGTTGGATTGAAAAACTACTCAGGAAAACTGCTCTACAGTGGAAGAAGAGCAGAAATTTGCAAAATTGTGGCTTTCTGACTGGAATCTTACTAATGTTTCATGATTGATTCATTCACATCATTCCTAAAAAAGTCTAGGACAGATCCTCTGTGCTGTGAAAAATGCATACTTTGCTCCTGAATCACAATCTGGCAGTACTGATTATTGTGTGTGTTCTTTCAAAAGTGTACTTTCAGTTCATAGCGATTAGTTTCTCTAAAATGACTGACAGAGAGTACTTTGGAGAATTACTTTAAAAGTGTGGTCATGACACATATCAGAATGTGGATATAGTGATGTGTGCCACATTCTACAAATAACCATTTAATCTAGTATTTATCAAATATTCTAGACACCCACTTAAGTTGTTATACTTCCTTGAGACTGACAGGTTTCTGGCATGCTCCCTATTCTCTAGCTACATGGTGGAGAGCTTTCCTGATCACTGATGGCTACTGGGAGACTCTTCTTTCTCTGACACCCCTAGGTCACCAACTTTCAAACTCTGTGCAGCTTAATTTGAAGCATTGCTGTTATCCTTTAGTTAGATATTCTGAAGAAACATATTGGGCAAATAAACACTTAGAAAAATCTTTGTTTTTAAGTTTCTATGGCCTATGAAGTTTCCCCAGTATAGCCAGTCACCTTATCATCAAACTTGACTCAAAACCAGTGAAGGGCAAAAGCAGATTAAAAAGTATTTTGTGCAGCTAAAATAGAGTTTGCAAAGGCTTACAAACACACAGTAACAGGAATAGAAGTTTACTCCTTTAGCTCATAAGGGGCTTTCTTCCCTTTTACATTATCAGATAAGCTGGTAAACATTTCAGAGCTTTCCTCCTTGAGAGCTCCATTGCTCAAGCCAGCTCTCCGTCCTGATACTGAAAACATGGAAGAAGCCAGTATGAGAATCCCTTCTTTCCTTTAATTAGTGTTGAAACCAAGAGGGAAGAAAACTAACCCTTCTGCTACAAAAAAGTCCAAGCTTCCCAATTGGAAAAGCATAATGGTTCTGTGAGTCTGGATCAGAGCTCTTGTCTACCATTTAAGAAGTGAAAACATGCCTTCCCACATTTTTTCAAACCCTTAATCAAGTTGACAGTCCTTTCACACTCATTTGGAAATTGTTCAGAGCTCAAGTTGAAGCTTTTTCTTACATCACATTCTTACTATTCTTATTAAAATGTATTTTTATTTCAACCAGAATGTAAGTAAAGTTAATGAATGTGGATCTTGAACAAAAGCAGATACAGGGATAAGTAATCACTGAATATCCTACAGTCATGTCTTTGAGGAGTGAATAAAAGAAAGCTTATGGGAACCAAAATGAAAGAGATGAAGGCAAGCACAGGGGAAAAATTTTCCAAAAACTATGGACAAGGAAAAGATTCCAGGGAAACTTCACCCTGGAAAATTTAATTTCTGTTTCAATAAGTTTAGCTTTACCACCAGACTAAACAGTGAGAACTGTATAGGGTTTCTACACAAACCTGGAGAAAGAAACTATTGTTTGAACCAAAAAAGTGATATTGTGGCAGAGTGGAAGGGATAGCTGATCAAATCAGAAAAAAAGTAAACACTTAAAATCACAGAATCAAAGCATGGTTCGGCTTGGAAGGAATCTTAAAGATCATCTACTTCCTAGTCCAACTTACATGGAAGAGAGCAAATAGAACTCTGCTCCAAAAAGAGAGGGTGAGCAACTTCAGGTGATGGAGCACGGGAATGGTGGCAGCAGAGGCTCACATTGCCTGTTCTTGTGGATACCAGAGGTGAAAGTCCGTGGACTCACTTCCTGAGTGGGCCGATGGATTGCCAGGGACTGGTTTCTCTTGTGTGAGAGTTTTCCAGAGCAGGCATGGTGAAGCCTGGCATGCCCTGGATGCACTGGGGTGCACGGGTACAATCTGTTTCTTTGAATGCGTGAAATGTCTCTGCTTCCACCAGGCTGCGAAACGGGCATCGGTTCTGCGCTGCAGCAAAGCCGGGCGCTGAGCTGGCCTCAGAGTCTCATGCTTTCTCTCCAAGGTCAGCCCAGCCAAGGCCTGCCATGACCCCCGAGGGCAGCCTGAGGGAAAACCGCGCTGAAGCCAGCTCGCCAGCCCAAGGGACCCCAGCCTGGAGGGGAGCTAAACCCAGGCGTGACGGCCAAAGGAAGTGGGCGGATGCCCGAAAAACCGGCTTAGCCAAGCTGCGGGGAGATGCCTCGCAGGAGGGCACACAGGAGGCCACCGTGAGGCCAGGTGCGGCATGCCCTCGGGACTGAGCGGGGCTCGGCATTGCCGGCCGGCTCCCAGGTGCCAATCACCGCCCCGACCCTTTCCGCCGAGCCCGGCCCGGCCGCTCTNGTGGCTCCCGGGCGTGGCTCCCGCGCCAGGCTACCCGCCCGCCCCGCTACGTGGAGCGGGCCGGGGCAGCCGGCGGGGGACAGAGGAAGGTGAACGGGGAGGTGAGGACGGGCAGTGGGTGCAGTGCCTCGCTCAGTCCCTCGGCTGCGCTGGGCAGGGCTCGGCTCGGCTCGGCTCGGCTCCCCTACGCCTTCCGCNCTCCCATCGGCTTCCAGTGCCGCCTGCGTGGAGGGGAGGAGAGCGGAGGGAAGTGGGCTGAGGGGCGCAGGTTGGGGGCGGCTGGGCTTTTCCTTCCCCCGTGTCTCCTGCCGCACCGGGGCCCGTTTGCCTTTCTTGGCTGCGAGGGGAGCGGGGCTGGCGGGGCCCCCGGGGTGCCTTGGCCAGGTGAGGCTGCAGGGCTGACGGCTTCCAGAAAACCACCCCCGAACCCCTGGGCTTGTTACTCGCAACGGCGTTTTGCGGCCGTGTATGTTTCTGCGGGGTGTGTTGGCGCAGTCTCCCAGTTTTTGTGGCTGCTGGTTTCTCAGCTTTTATGACCCCCCAAATAACGTCCGTGGAAGTAATTTTTTATTTTGCATTTGTGTCTGCTTCCTCCTTGTGTATCGCATTGTACAAGGTAGGAAGTACGATGGACAAATGAAGGCTGTAGGAGTGCTAACTCGGCCACATTTTTTTAAGTACTTGTAACAGGAAGCAGGATAATGCTTGGCGTCAATCTACTTGACCTGGTAAAATACTACAAAAACTATTTCTGTATTTATTTATTGCATAACGATGGTCAGACAGGGGCTCTTTATTAACTGCTTGTGTGATAAGAGCAAGATTTTGGGTGAAAGAGATGCCGGTATGAAACCCAGGAAGGAGCTGCTGCTCTGACAGTCCCAGACCTGTGCTGGTCACAGCCTTGATGGTGCTTGGCAGCAGCCTGGGGAGCCACAGCTTGGTAGGAAAGATCCATTTAGAGTTACCAAGCTGAATCAAGGCTCTGGTGTGCTTCCAACTGCAGCTCTTAGCTTAGGTTTGTAGCATTCTCTTAAGGGACTTGAGCAAGCTGCTGGATGTGTTTTGTTTTTCTTCTTCAGAAATTCAGTACTGTGCACTTACGTGACTTTAGACCATTTGTATGTGTTTAGATCCATAAAAAACTGGCTAAAATGTCTTGCATGAAAGTTATTTTAGAATGCAGAATCCTTAATTCAGATATTTTGATTCACATATTTTATGAGAAATGAGAAACACATATTACTTCTTTTTTGCTATTGCTGATTTCCTCTCTCCTCCTGAGATTAAGACATTAATTTTTAAATGCTTTGCATCACTATTTTTGATAAATATAATTTTGTCTGCAAGAGCTATTCAGGTTCTTTTGAATGCCTCCTAACAGTAGTGGATTGAGAATGATACCGGAAACTTGATAACTTAGTTTGGATTTAAATAAAAAATATGCCACATTAAAATTCATATTACTTCATATTGACAGGTATCAGGAGTTAAAATGACCTAGAAAAATATTCAAAGCATGGACTGTGAAATGAACTCCTTCCATTTGATACTGAAAGAAGGTATTGTTTTCGATTTATTTGACTGTTAATAAGGCTGCTCTTTTCTCTGTGGTTTGGATATTGTCATTGGTTTGGTTTGTCATTCTCTCCAATTTGATATGCAACAGAATGAATAGGTAGCACTTCACTGTTGTACAGTCAACCAGCAGTGGCCAGTTACGTACAGCTACAGATACTGTTTTTGTTTAGTTCCTGCTGTTCTTTGGTAAAAGTTGGGGCAGTTACCTGAACTTGAAGAAATACACTTTCTTCAAGTTCAGATTTAGAACAGTTAAAACTGTCTCAAAGTTGAACTGGAATTTAGCTTGCCAAGACCTAACTGTTTCAGGCTTCTTTGTTAATACTCTGGCTGCATTTTGATGTAGCTTCACCAGAATGCCCTGGGTAATGGGTTTGTGTTAAAGATACAACTTTTCTGAAGTTCTGCAGCTTGCAAGATTGCCTGGAAAGGAGACATAAGGACTAAAGTTTGTGGTCATTGTGTCAATGTCAGTATACCCTTATTATAATGCTTATTATTATCTTGCTCTAAATTTAATTATTTGTTTCCTGTTAGTCCTTGAACTTGTCATACAAAGTTGCTTGACACGCGTAGCATTGTGTTGTTTTTGACAGAAACTTCTTTTCCCCTAGGTATTTGCTAGAATTTTTGCTCAGTCTTTACTGCAAGTTTTTGTTGCCCTTCTAAGGCACCTCTCTAATGTACAGGGGGATGCTCTTGCTTTTATGTTTAGGATGCCTGCAGAAAATTTAGTTTTGTATATGTATGCTGCTGTCCAAATGATACATGTTTTGTAAAATCTTTTTTTTTCTCTTTCTCTGCATTTTGCAGGTAAACTGAAACTCCAAAAATGATCACCTGCTCATTGGCAAGTTACAGTAAAAGCACATACAAGGCAACTAAATAAGGACTGTGGTATGAGGGTTTCATCAGATAAACTGTCCAAAAGAACTACTTACCTGGAGGCTGTTATATTAAATTACAGCACTGTGTGACCCTCCCTAATACCCCAGCGCTTCTGCATATGAAATGCTTAAAAAGAAGGAACTGCTGTGCCTTATTTGCAACTGAAGTGAACTACGATGGATATAAAAGTAAGTCATGGCTTACTTTTTCATGGAATACACCTTATCTTCCTCCTACCATTTGTAGCTGGGTAGAAGGCAAATATTAACTAGGACCTGTGCAAGAAATGTACTGCTACATGTAAAACCAGCTTGCTTTAGAGTGAGTGGCAGCAGCATGCAAAATAATCAAAAGCTGAGGAAAGGCAAGACCACTGAATGCAGGTCATAGCCTACAATGAGCTGGCAGAAGGGGAAGGATTTCATTGTTTGCCAGCTGGTTGAGAGTAGAAAGCTTGGGAAGATCTCTGATGACACCTTATCAAAAAAATGCTAGTGCATCTGAGAGGGAAGGAGGACTTGGTTAAGAGTGAGGGTTTCACAGAAGCCACTGGTGGGTCATGAGGGCAGTGGGTGTCTGTTCAGTCATGTCTTTGTTGGAGAAAACTGAAAAAAAGACCTGAGGTGTGAATTGAAACTACAGTTCTTGGACACTTTTTTTTGTATCTGACTGCAGCAATTCATATTAGCTGTGGTTTCCACAGGCATTTGACTTTAGATGCCAATTATAAGTGGCAGATGCCACTGGAGTTACAGTATGCTTGTCCTTCTTCAAAGAACTGCAGATTACTGCTCTTGAGAGCTGCTTCAGCTGTATAAGAACAGTTCGAAGAAGGAAACAGTACATCTCTGTGATTGTATCTCTTGTAAGCATTTGGAAAGAAGAGTATCTTAAGCAAGCTTAGTTTTTAAATTATGCCATATAGCTTAAATCAGTATGCTAGCATAATTCATCTGTGCTTGAGGGTTGTGTTTTTGTTTTGTTTTTTTTTTAACTTTGCTGGTAAAAGTATGCAAGAGTTATTCCACTAGGATAGTTCTAGTTCCAGGAAACGTTCTAGTACAAAGCTGAAAACTGAGCAGCTGTTTGTAAAGGCCAAGAGTTGAAATCTTTAATGTCTGGGGCTAAATGACCAAATCCATGTTTTCCCTCCACAAGATGACTAATGCTTCTTCTGGTTTTTTTTTTTCCCTTAAGGAGTAATGCAGGGTGCAGAGGGCAGTGCGGCTTGAACCGTCTTACCACACCAATGGAAAAAATTTCTGGTTTGCAGCAAAATATGACATCTATATTTTTGCTCATTGGTCATCTCATTGTACTGGTACCTCTCTTCAGTGCTGGTAGGTTAAATATGTTGTTGAAATTACCATTTTAAAAAAGAAAATCTGAAAGAGATGAGTTGTGTGTATTTAGTAGGAAAGAGTTACTGAGAACAAGTAGTGAGTTTGGGGTTTGTTTTTGCTTTAGCACATTGTTGATAGCTGAATGCCTCTGCTGGATTCAAATTGCACAAGGGATGTCATGGACAAATGGAGATTTTTTTTTTTTTTTAATCTAGTCACATTAATTTAGGGCTCTGAGGCTTTGATTAGGTTCTCCATGTCTCTTACGAAGAAATCCCAGAGTGATTATCTTCCTTGACTTAAGATTAGCTATAGAGTACCTTCTTTATGAGACATCCTGTATATCTAGTCTTGAAAGCAGTAGGGCTGAGTTTTCTTTAGAATTAAATTAGTAATATTTTTAATGATAGGTCTGGTATTTAAGTAAAGTTTAGAACCACATAAGTTAATTATGCTTGTCTTTCTACTCCTGGCATAAGCAGTCTAATACTAATGTCTCTGAATTAGATTGAGCTGTATGGAGACCTACTTGGAAGTCTTTAAATGGGAAGGTCGTGATATTAGAAAGATTAGTGAAGATTTTATTTATTTTGAAGTTGAATATGTTAACTTTGATTTTCTACAGCCATACAGCAAGATATGTAAAATCAGTTCAACCAGATGTGTTGCAGTTGCATAAAAATTCAGTGTTGGACATAAAAGCACAGAATGGTTTGGATTGGAAGGGTCCTTAAAGATTATCAGTCACCAGTCCCCCCTCCCCCTCCGCCATCAGCAGAGACACCTTTCACTAGACCAGGCTGCTCGAAGTCCCATTCAACCTGGCCTTGAACACTTCCAAGGGTGGGGCATCCATAGCGTTTCTGGATAAATGTATGCAAAAGTTTGAAAGTTTTACAATCTGCTTTATAGCCAAATGGTCAGCTCTGTGCTACAGTAGTATTCTCCAGTAAGTTTTTGTTTGTATATTTGGGCTGTTGATAACTTTTTGCCCCATCTGTTCTTTTTTCTCTCATTGTTTCGGCTGATGTTGAAAGAAATGCTTGCTAGGCTGCATAATTGTGTCCTGTCAACTTGTTACACAGGCATAATTATAAAAACTGTGTTTACATTGGCCTTTTCTGTGATGTTCTGAATAATGGGCCTTCTGGTTAAAGGCACAAATGTAGGAAGGAAATAATATATTCTAGTCAAGACTTCTTAATCTGAATACTTTTTCTCTCCATTTTTTTTTCCTGATCTGTTTTTGGCCCCACAGTCATAATAGCAGAATACTGTCAGGAGCTCTGCACTGCTACTGTTTGCACTGTGCTTTACATAGATATTATTTACTTTAAGATTCTGGCAGTTCTGCAAAAGTACTAGCATGGTTAAATAACAAGGACATGACAGGGAAGTTGAGAAGCTTGGAGCTGCCTGATGAATCCCATGGATCTTCTTACACCCTGGTTTGCAATGAGGCTGTTTGACTTGCATGTGCTTGTTTCTGGCTACCTTAACAGAGGGAATTTGTGCCTTAAGCTTGTTAAATATGTGTTCATGTTCTCAACCAGAAAGCGGTAAAAACCAAAAAATAATAGTCTTGTGAAGTTTTAATGGGAAATTGTTACAGAAAGTTTGTCTAATTCTGTGTAACTTGGAATGGGTGTTAATACTTCTTAAACATAAAAGTATACAAATTAAAAGCACTGATGATTTTTTTCATTTTTAATTTTTTTTTTTTAGCAGAAGGGTGTATTATTTGTGATTACTTTGTGCTTGTTGGAGAGCCTACAGCTATTACTTGCCCAATAATTACATTGCCAGTGCTTCACTCTGATTACAATTTGACATGGTATAAAAATGGTAGTGCTACACCAGTGACCACAGAGAGAGATGCCAGGATCCACCAGCGAGAGGGCTTGCTTTGGTTTATTCCTGCAATGCTGGAAGATTCTGGACTTTATGAATGCAGTGTAAGGTAAGGAAGGAAGGAAACAAGTGGATTGCTAGTCCTTGCAAGTGTGATAATTAATTTGTGGAACTTGAGTGTACAAAACTTCTTGTTTTAGATAGAATGCTTAGATCAGTTGAAAGCACTGTTTTGACCCTGCTTTTTGTTTCTGCATGATGCCCGTGTTTCTCTGCTATTCCACACATTTAGCACTGCAAAAGTGCTTCATACAGAAGACTATCTTAAAGCATGACAATACTGAAAATGATCTGTGGGGGTGGTTATTTGCTTTGTTTGTTTTGGATGAAGTGTAAGGTCACAGGAAAATGCCTTAACTTCTTTGGCTTTTCCTGTGTTCAAATTGCTGTTTGATAATGACAGATCAGAAGAACACTGATTTCTCTGTAGGACAAGGCTAAATGTAATCAGGTTCTAAGAGGAGCAAACTCTGCATTTTATCACCACACAGACTTTCTGGAGAGCTTAGCAGCTTTTTGGAAGTCTTACTAGGAATTTGCAAGTTAAAAGGCTGAAAACGGTTTTTATGATTTATTTTAAAATATTATCATATGTTACTGGTCAAAAATGAGAATGCATTAAAAGAGCAAAGCAGTGTGCTAGACAGCTTTAGCGTCTGAACATAATGTGTCTCTAGTACTACTCAAATGATCTGAGTGCACGGAGAACTAAAAAGGAATAGATTCTGTGAGAAGAATCTATATCTAGCTTTTTTAGTACTTTAAAGCTCTTGTTAGATCAATAGCTAAAATTAGTGCACTGGACTTCGCTACTTAGGTCATCAAATCTTTTTTACAATGGTTGAAATTCGCTGTGTGCTGAACAGGAAATTAATTTTGGGAAGACATACATAAAATGTTCCTTTCCTGTGGTGTTGCCACAACACTCTGAGAACAGCCAATACAGGCTTTTCAGGTGGCCCTAAATTTGTTTTAGTAGTCTGTAGTTATGTGTACTGGTGTTCACAGAGTACACCAGTTATGCCAGAGGGGTTTGGGTTGTGAATGTTGTAACAATGATCAGCAAAGATTTCCAATGTTGCAGGCACATTCCTTCACTGGAGTTTACCGTGAAACCAAAACTGGAATCCAGAAGACATGTAATCCTTTCAAAGCTACCCAGCTGCATAATTTTAATTTAGCCTTTCCAGCTATGGTCTTAGTTACTCGAGGTATTAGATGTGTTCCTGTGGGCACCTCACATCCTTGGGTTGCATAATATCAGCAGAACAAAAAACTTGCTAAGGTTCAGTCATATAAACTGTGAGCAACATTTTGTGCATCAGACATGTAAGCCTTAGCTGCAGCTCTGAGAAGTCGTGACATCCCCTCTCACGTGTCCAAGGCAAACTCAATTCCTGCTCACAACACAACCTCAGAGCTTATTCCCATCTCTTCACCTGGAACAGCGGCTGAGAGGCTGAGGACGGTGTTTACAAACTAAGGGAATATAGCAGGGGTGTTATAGATGCAAGGCTGGTGGAGATGCTGAAGTTCCTCTCCCTGACTTACTGGAAATAATGAACCTTACTGTTAATGACCTGACTTGTCTGCTGTTCTAATTACAGGAGCCTTAACCACTCTAACAAAAAGACTATAAACTTAACAGTTTTTAAGAATGATAATGGATTGTGTTTTAATGGAAAAATGAAGTTTGAACAAAAAGTGATGAGCATGAATACTGGAAAGATTATATGCCCTGATCTAGAACAATTTAAAGATGAAGACAATAATCAACCTGAAGTACATTGGTATAAGGTACTGAGCATGTGTATGTCATATATACAAGATACAAAATGTATTAATTAAAATGTCTTATGAAGTAATGGTGAAAAGCAACTTTTGGAAGGGAAGATTTATTTTCTCTACAGTTTGAGTAAGGCATAAGTGTGAATAAGATTTTTGAAATTCTGGTTTATCCTTTAGTTATTTTATGTAGGCAATAAGTTCTAAAACATATATGTTTCTGTAAATAGAAGGCTTTGAATAATTATTTCAGTTTCTCAGAATATTAGACGTGTTGTATCTGTTGACCGTGTGGTGGTATTCTTTTGCTGCTTGCTTTGGGTCTACAAAAATGTTCTGTAGACTGTGCAAGCTTGGAGGCATGTATTTTATCTGTGTTAAGGTAAAATTCTGAAGTAGTTCAACTCCTAATTCTGATATTAAAACAGCTACATGGGCCCATACATGTTAAATAACCTTGGTGCTGCAGCTATTGATCTTTTGAGGTGAAGAGATTCTCCACTGCTTGTAGGTCAAGGAAGAGAAGGAAGCTTTTTTCCTCCCTGAATTTGCCTTGCCACAGAAGTGGTGATACACCCAAACAGCACAAGGTACTGCTACAGCAGCTCTTTCATTCCAGAGAAGTAGGGGTCCAGGCGTGTATTCTCATAAACTCTGATGCATGTGTAATGACTTCTACACCTGAGATAGAAAACTGTCCAGCTGTTAATGAAGGCAGTGAACTAAAGCACAGCATTTGAAGACTTAAAGGATTGGCTGCTGTGTTTTTTAAAAAAGTGCAAATGGAGCAAGATGTTATTCTGTAGTGATGCTTGGAAAAGAATCCACATCACGGCTTTCAAATAAGTAATTTCAAGTGTTTTTATGTCATTTCAAGTAATTTTGAAGTATTTCAAAATACTTTGCCAAGTATTTTAATCATCAGTAGAGTTCAGTAACTGATGTAGTTGTCAGGTTTATAGTTCCCTTAAGTCACAGGTACTTTTGGTGTGTTTAGGAGTGTAAACCTGGATTTCTTGAAGACAAGCGACTTCTTTTGGCAGAGGGTGAAAATGCTGTCTTGATTCATAATGTAAGTGTGCAAGACAGAGGAAACTACACGTGCTATATGGTATACACGTATATGGGAAAACAATATAATGTTTCAAGAACCATAAGTCTAGAAGTTAAAGGTGAGTGCATGAGGTTATTATCTTTTCGGCTCTGCTGTAAACATTTGTATGGAGGCATAAGATATTTGGTGTGTTATTTTTCAGCTCTGTGAAATTAGAGTTGTAAGCCTTCTTTAATTTATTCCTGAAAATAAAATTGAAAGGCAACGAGGCATGTTGCTACCCTTGAGCATCGTTTTTGAGGAAGAATTGTCATGGGGAAATGAGTAATGCGGGGTTAGGAATGAGAATTACAAGAAAGCTGTGGTTCCTGGGGTGGAGGTATTGCTTTTGCCAAAACAAATAGTGCACCATTAAAGTAAATAAACTTTAAAATAGAAACTTTTTTTCTGAGACTATCACAGCAAATGACCTGCTTGAAGCCCCGTTGATGAACTTGCTTCTCTGTTGATGGGAAAGGAGATGTGACAAGCTGTATAAATAATATAAAGATAAGAAATCTTCCTCTGGAAAGGATTGGCTTACTGTTGGCATTTGGTTATGCTTTTCTGCTGTCTCACTCTGCCTGTAGTGTCATTTATTGCACTTACCGTTGTGATTATGCCTTTGCGGGTGATGTTGCTGATGACCTGACTAGTAACATGATAACAGTCCTACCAGAATAGTTGTCTGGAGACAGCAGGTCCATCTTCTTAGGTTAAAAAATTCTGACTTTATATAGGTGATATAAGAACAGTGGGTTGTTGGCAACCAATCTATACATCATGCAGAATGATATTATTCCAGCCCAGTTTAAGTATGTGTTTGTTTAAACTTTTACTTGAAAAAGTATTCACTTTATCTAGGAGGTCAAAGATACAACTCTTTTTCTCTTCCTTACCCATCTCTGAAAAAGCTAACTGCATTTTTTTTGCTTTGTCTTTGTTTTCTGGTTTTGTGTTACTTTCATATCTGCTGCCAGTAAATTTGAGATTTTTTAAAAAGCATTTTAAAAGTTGTTTTTTTTTTTTTGCTAACTTGGGAGCTAAAATAGAATAACTTGGAGAGAGTAGAGCAAATATCTTATGAGACATTTCTATTGTAAATTTGAAACTTGTAGTAAGTCTGGCACTACAATAATACCAAACAATAAAACCAAACCCACTGCAAAACTAAAACCATTGTCAGTTGAACTAAGCTGTGGGTCTTTTCCTGCCTGAAGGTTTTATTTTCCTTTGTTTTGGTTAGAAAAACCACCGCAGATGCAACCAGAGTTTATTTATCCAAGGAACAATACAATTGAAGTAGAACTTGGTAAGTAGTGACTATTTAAGAGATCATTAACTTTAAGTGAAACAGATAAGCTCCTGGTCATTGTGAAATGATATGTGAATAGTTCCACAGACTTCAGCAAGACTGGGAGATACACATGTGGATTGAGAATATCTAGAAGACAGAGGATAGATAATAGAATGTGATTCCCACAAATAAGTTGTAGGGGGAAGTAACTGGGCCTGAGATTGGAGTCTCTTGACTAGCAGTCTTGTGCAGGATGCATTGTATTTATTTATTTATTTATTTATTCTCTATTATTGCCATCTGTCCTTTTTACCACTCCTCGGTGTTTGTGTCATGATGTATCCTCAGTATCTGG
This sequence comes from Donacobius atricapilla, assembly GCA_013397315.1. Classification (NCBI taxonomy): domain Eukaryota; kingdom Metazoa; phylum Chordata; class Aves; order Passeriformes; family Mimidae; genus Donacobius; species Donacobius atricapilla. Next base: position 293,691 of record WBMY01003897.1, on the reverse strand, counting down.
AAATACAGTTTATGTACATGTTGGACATTAGGATAGCTAGCAGCTGACCAGTTCAGTAGCTCTTTCTCTTCCTGTATGTTTCCTGTCTCCTTTCCCTCTCCACAATGTGGATTTTATTCCTTGTTTTAGAGTAATACAGATTTTGGATACTGATCTTTTGTGAAACAGTGAGCTGCTAGTTGATGCATATCCCAGGTGCTGTTTTTCTTGGAAATTTCTTAAATAAGAGATTCTGGGTATAAAGAATAACTTCTTCACAGAGAGGATGGCTGGGCAGTGCAGCAGGCTGCCCAGAAAAGTTGTGCTGTCTTTAGAGGTTTTAGAACCTGACTGTACAAATCTCTGAGCAGCCTGGTCTGACCTCAGAACCAGGCCATACTTTGAGCAGGAAATTGGATTGAAGACCTCTCTTTCAAGCTCAATTATTCTCTAATTCTCTGGACCAAGTATGTGGTATTGCAGTCTTTTCCTACGCAAAGTTACATGTGTTTTAAATGCACCACATATTGGACAGAGTTATGTTCTACTGACAAAGTCCAGAAGAATGAGATTGGAGCTACTGGATCTGTATTATTTTTTTAATAATTTTGTACCAAAGGGGGCAGTTTCAAACAAAATATTTGACATTAAAGGTCATTAATTGATTTTGGAGAAGTGTGATTGGCTATTTACTAGAATTTCCCAGTACAGGAAACAGTTTTGTAATCTTTTGAGGAATTAGATCATTAGAGAAGCTCTGAGCAAAGGTTGCATTTGGACTCTGACACCACATGGGAGGTCAGGCCAGAGCATTGTGGATTATTTTTATGTACGTCATCCCGATGGAATCTCACATAACACAACTACTTCTGCTGCTGTTTTTTCTGTAAAAAAAAAAAGCTTATAAATATTGTGTGTAACAGGTGTTGTTTTCTCCTGTTAAAGCTTCTTGTTTCTTTTCATATCATGTGAAACATTTTTGTCCGTCCCAAATTCTGACTTTGAATATATGGTGTTCAACTGGATAGCACTGAAACAGCTGGTGGTTTTTGTGTGTGTTTGGGGGTGTTTGGGGGTTTTGTTGGGTTTTTTTGTTTTGTTCTTTTCTTTTCGGCCTCAATAGCTTGTGAAAGATAACTTATCCTGAAGTTGCCAGGTTCTGGTGAGGATTGGTAGATTTTGACCAGAATTGCGAATGAGCTTTAATAGAAATGATGTTCCTCCAGAGTCCAGAAGGCTTTGTTTTAAACAGTGAGAATATTCAGGATCTGATACAAAAAAGTATTATTTTAAAGGCTTACAGTCCTGTGGTCTTCTGTTGAAATAGTCTAGAATTGCTCAGTAGCCCCTTCTTTTCTGGTAATTACATCTTCTCTGTCTTCATTACAAACAATATATGCCTGAAAAGCTTTTGGTTCTTTCACTGTTAAGGAAATTTGTTCACCAGATCTTAGATTAAAACAGGGAGACTTTCCATGGTAGTAATTTTACCTCACATTTCCCTAATCTTTGTATGAAAACTTGCCTTTTTCTTTGTAATTGTAACTGTGGAAGAAATGAAGTAATGTTACAGTCAGGCTTCCTGGTACTGTATCTCCCAGGCATTAAAGTATCATGTAAGTCTCATCCCCAGTTTTGACTGGTAGTTATGACTTCTTATTTAATTCAGAAAAGTTCTTACTGTTGCAGCCTCTACTCAGGAGTCTGATCTGCAGGCTCTTAAATTTACTGAAGGCAATGTTAGGGATTTTTCAATCCTTGATAGTGTTTTCTGAGCAATTTATTAGTCCAGAGGCTGCCTCTGACTCTCAGCCTGAGTCATTAAGACTGTGTTGTGGGACAGCTCGTTTAGACTCCTTATTGTAGAATTTGGTTCATATTTGTTACTGCTTGAACACATCATTAATTAAAAGTTGTGCTGGTATATTGTTGGATGCTTTGGACCACCTAGGATGAGCAAACCTTGATTGCCTTACAGACATTAGGGTAATAGCCACAGGTGAGACTAAAAGGAGACTCCAGCCACAATGTGGGTTTATTGTGACTACCGAGGTCTCCAAATGATTCCCTATTACATGGGCCCATGGGGGACGCTTTTTAAAGGAATTTGGTGAGATGCGTTTTTGTTTGTTTTAAAATGACATTGCCATTCAAATATTCGATATTCTCTGTCTAGTACTTCAGTGGGTACTGGGGGGAAAAAAAATAAATCCTCCTATCCTCCTACTACATGTCTGTCTGTAGGGCAGAATCTCTAAGCAGCTGTGTGAACACCTGTATGGAAACACCTGTATGGTTTTTGAATTAGAAGTGGGAGGAGAAGGTGGTGTAGAAATTTAACAGTACATTCATGAATGTGTGGACATGGAGGGCATGAAACAATTAAGTTTTTTTTTTTTAATAACTGTGCAATGCACATCTTTAAAAAAATTGTTGTGGTGGAGGGACATGAGGGAAGAGATTGGGGAACATCTCTGATTTCTGTGCAAACTCTTGCTCAAGTAACTGCTTTCCATGTGAGCTAAAGGTTTATTCCATACTTTTGTTAGAGACCATCACTTGGTGGAAGCATCTAGATCTGGTGCGGTTCTAGGAAATGAAAGACTAAGATCTTTACATAGGCCAGCTGAGAGAGCCCACCTTCTCCTATCAAATCGTAACTTCCATGGGTAAAATACAGAAGGAAAGGAATCCAAGAAAGCTGCTTACCTTCCTGTACATGGAGCTTGCTGAGGTACATTGGCAATAAATATATTTTGCAAATTGGCTTGCTTAATACTGAGGTGTTCTGTAAGATCTGGCCTCTTGGTGGCAAAGGAGCTGAGTGACAGGTGAGCTTGCTCTGGAAGTAAAATGTGATAATATTCAGAAACCATCCCAGTAGACATTGTTGGCCAAAAGACCCTGATTTGGAGTAAAAATATGCATGGTCACTAAGAATGGGATCCAGCTTCCAGATGTAGTTGTCTGCACATGAGTATGTGCATAAGATCCGAGGTCCTTAACTCAGCCCAGTATCAACAGGGGCTCAATTCAGTTACCTACACAAAGAGTGCTGTTTTAGGTGGTCTGGCTACTCTAGCAATGCAGTTTTCTTGAAGATCTGAAGTCCTGTCTGACAACTCCATATGGATACCTTGGATGCTGGAGAGCATCTCAGATGTCACCACAGGTGTACATGCAACTGATTGGAGCCTGGAGATCTTTCAGTGGAGTCTGAAGAGTCATTTAGTTAAGCTATTTACTTTAATGTGTGTGGGGATGAACTCTGTTACTAGCTTAGACCCCTAGCTTGTATGTAGATGTGAACATTTAGACACCTACATTTAGGGTGGAATTTATATCCAGATCAGACACCCAAACTTGGATTACAAATGAGTGAGTTTTAAGGGCTTTGCTTTTCATAAGGTAAGTAGGTTTCTTCTATATCCCTCCTTTTCCCAGCTGTTCCTTCATCACTTGACTCTGCTCCTATTATGAGACGTTCAATTACTGTGTTTACATTTTTTTTTGGTAGGCTCTCATGTAGTTATGGAATGTAACATATCAAGTGGCATAAATGGCTTGATTCCATTCTGGCAAGTTAATGATGAGGATGTTGATATCTTTGATAAAACCTACAGGGAACAGTTTTATGAGTAAGTATCCTTATACATTGAATTTGTAGTGCATATGTAGGTGAAGTAATAGGCAGTAATTTACAGTGAATTCATTATGAAGTAGACTACTAGTCAAATGCCACTAGTCATTGAAAGGCTGATTAGAAGTCTGTATCAAACACAGTATATTCTTATTGCTTGGTTTTAAAAGAACAAAATTTTGTTATAAATACTGTGTATGATACAAATGGAATGAAGCAATCATGTAGATTTTTAGAATGCTATCATGAAATACAATTTTGTAATGCTTGCTTATGCATTTGTTCTTATGTGATTTTTTTTTTACCAGTACATTAAAGCTTGTCCTCTATTATTAATATGGGAAGGATAGATTGTTCCAAAATAAAAAGTCACCCAACTTATTTTTATTTGTGAAAATGGTCCTTTTTTAAGGAAAGACACAGCTGCTAATCCTCAAGAACACCAGGCAGAAACTCTTGTTGCAGGACATTTAGGTTCCAGTGTTTGACTACCCTGGAGTAAAAAAAGTGTTCAGGTAGAATTTCAGATGGGAAAGACATTCAATTTGTTTTCATAGCCTCTAGTCCAGTCAGTGGGCACTACTGAAAGGAGCCTGGCTCCCTCTTCTCCGCTCCTTCCTCCCATCAGGTATTTACACCCATTGATGAGATCCATCCCCTGCCCCTGAGCCTTCTCTTCTCCAGGCTGAGCAGTCCCTGCTCTCGTGTATGAAGGATGCTCCAATTCCTTACCTGTCACATCACCACTGCACATGACTTGCTCCAGCAAATCCATCCATCCATCTTGTGTACTAGGTAGCCCAAAACTGGCCCCACTGCTCCAGGTGTGACTTCACCAGTGCTGAACAGAGGTGAAGGATCATTTCCCTTAACCTGCTGACAGTGTATTTCCTAATGCAGTCCAGGATGCCCGGGATCTGGTTATTCCTCCTCATATGCAGGATTTGCATTTTGCTTTGAACTTCATGAGGTGTTTTTTTAATTTGTCCATCCTGTCAAGGTTCCTCCGGATGCTGGCTGTTGTATCAGACATTCCTTTGAGTTCTGTGTCACCTGCAAAACTGCTAATGATGCACTCTGTCCAACTCGGGGGAAAAAACCCAACAACCCCAACCCAAAACAACCTAAAACAACTAAGCCCAGTATGTTTTTAGTTCATGAAATTTTTAGTTACAGGGGTATGATTACTGTGCTTCACTAACTTCTTTGGTTTATAGAGATAAAAAAATTAATGTTTTTGTATTTGTGGATAGATGAATGTCTCATATTCAGCATAGATATTCAGATATGTACAGATGTTTCGCTTTTACCTTTTTTTAATGACAGAGAGGGGTTGCCTCATGGACTTGCTATATCTGGAACAAAATTCAACATTTCAAAAGTGAAAGTAAAGGACTACGCTTATAAGTTCTTCTGCCACTTCATATATGGTTCTCAACAATTTACAGCCTACATCAAATTGGAATACCCAGGTAAGATATCTCTTCTCTATAAAATGGTGATCACTGGCTTACTTTTTAGTTAGTTTGACAATGCCCTACTTAAAGCTGTGTGATGTATTTTTATGCAAAATGGGCAGTGCATTTCAGAACCTTTGTGAATTTTTTTGTCATGTTCTTAGCACAATGAAAGAAAATAGTACTTTTGATTTGCTTTGTCTTCTTTCATTCAGTATGTTAGGACTGAAAGTGGATATGAGCTCTAACTTGTTACATGACTATAATTTCTTCATAAAGATTATCAGGGTAGGATTTACCCTCAGAAATTCTTTAATGTATTGACTTAAAAAATGTAGTTTGTGGCGGTTGTTTGCTTGAAGTACAGTAAATGAGTAGGTTCACTGACAGGTCATTCAAGGGGCAAAGACAATAAATAGAAAGCTAGTTGGTCTGGGGAGATTAGCAGGTTGGGAAATCACCTTCCCACCTTTGACTTCCTTGCTTTCTCACTGATAGAATTTTGTACAAGAATTCTCACTCTACTGCTGTGCTGGCTTATATGTCAATATTTTATTTTGGTGTTTCAGCTGAAAAGAGTAACCTCATTTATCATATTGTTGAGGTATTTTTTCTCTGAAAGATGTAAGTAGGCTTATCAGATAACAGTAATGGCAGAAAGCATACATTAAACAGTTTGTCCTGTTCTTTCACTTCTTTTAAAACAAAAATATTTTAATGCTTAGACAATTTTGAACAATCCTTGTTTTTTCCTGGTTCTAGGTTATAGTTGCACTTTATTTGTTTTCTTTCTCATTCTGTGTTGCTGCAGCTCGAAACATTCAGGGATATTTAATTGGAGGAGGAGTTTCCTTGGTATTTTTAGTACTTTTTACTCTCTTTATCTATAAGATCTTCAAAATTGATATTGTGCTTTGTTATCGGGACTCCTGCCATCCTTTCCTGGGGAAAAAAGGTATGTTTACGTACCAGTGCCAAGTGTTGCTTTGAGCTTCCACCTTTGCTTGCAAAGCAGTGAGTTACTCTCATGGATCATAATTGGTCTTCCTTGGGGTTTTGGAAAGGATAATATTGTTTTTAGGATGTTTAGAATTAGTTCAGATGACAAAAGCATCTACAGGAGAAAAATCAGCAACTTTCCAGGTATCCAGAACTATCATTGCTTTTCCTGAAGACCCACCCCAGTGGTTTGAATACTGTTCTGACAACAGTTTTTCAGACTACTAGTAATTACTGTTGTTACAGAAAGCAGTAACACATTAGAATTGTTAAGTGCCTTTAAATAGAAAACAAAAGAAAGTTGTATTTTTCCTGTTTCACCTATAGAAAATAAAAACCACTTATTTTACTTTCTGGAAATTTTGCTTTCCTGGCATTCACAAAAATTGTTGATAGGGGTGTTGTCCATGAGAGTATGCTGAAGTATGGGTAATTTCCAAACATCTGAGAGGAGATTCTTTCTGTTTCTCTAGCCATGTATCTTCTAGAGGTATTGATATTCTCTTAGATTTTCTTGGAAGTCTTTTAAATTATGTCTTTCTGAAAAGTTTGATCCAAAATATTTAAAATAATTTGGATCTTGAAATTTGACACTTAGTTTGTATTTGTTGTCATATCTAAGTGGTTGCTGTGGTTTGAAACTCCAGGTTGCTACGCCACCTATGAGTTATATGGCAACTGGAATTTTAAGTATCAGTTGTACCACTGGGTCCACCGTTTTTCAAATAATTCAGTGGTGACATTTTTTATAGTGTTCAAAAGAGAAAGCTACAACTTAATTTTGCAGGTATCTTTTGCCTATTCAGCTTCAGCAACCTGAATTCTAGAAGGCCTGATCCTACAAATATTTCAGGCTTTGTATAATCATACATGCTTAGCTAATATAGCAGGATTAGGACCTAAAACAATGATTCAAGTAAGGGAAAACCCCCCAGAGTTTAGAGATTTTGTTTGTTTCCTTGCTTGCTCTTGTATCTTTAGAATTCGTTTTTATGGAAGTTCTATTGCTCACTCCTTAGTTTCAGATGAGAAGATCTATGATGCTTATGTTCTGTATCCAAAGAACAGAGAAAGCTGCTTGTATTCATCAGATATTTTTGCTCTGAAGATACTGCCAGAGGTCTTAGAAAGGCAGTGTGGATATAACCTCTTCATACTTGGGAGAGATGATTTACCAGGAGAAGGTAAGTTAGCTGAAGACTGATTTGACTTGAGTTTTCTCGTTGATCTGCAAATAAAACTGAGAAACAGGCAGTCAGTCAGATGGGATTCTAAATATCTCTCATCACCAAACTAACTTTTTTTTTTTTTTTTTACAGTTGAAGGATTTTGGTAGTGGTTTGAGAAGGAAGGGTTCCCTGAGAAGTAGAATCTAAAGTGCTACCTAATTTTTCCAGCTTGAAAAAACAGTCTGTTCTCTCCAATAGGGTTTAGCCGTGGGGTTTTTGTGTGGTATTTACCATATTTCTCTGTTTGCAACTTAACTGACTGTGATGGCATTGATGGGGGGATCTTTTTTTTTCTCCTCCATGTACATGTAGCAAAACCAGTTGAACATATCAGAACAAACTGTTTAAGGTAAAAAGGTCCTGTGGTTCTGGAACTTGGGGTTTTTTTGCATTTGTACCTATGATGGTAGTAAAATGGCATTAGCAAGATAAGTGGTAGATAGCTGGTAGCTCTTCTCTCTTTTTGCAAAACAAGGATATAGACATAGAATCTCATGGGGTCAGATTGTGTTGCATTGGCCAGATCTCTATGGTTGGCTAACCCAAGGTAACTGCTTGCATGCTCACATCCTCTCCCTGTTTTGATGTAAAGTGTGTTGGCTTAAATATCAGATAATTAATGAACCAACTGCAGAATACTGGTAACAGAAAATAGAAATGTGCAACCTTAATTTTGCAAAACTTTTTTCTCTACAGCTGTGATCAGCGTTGCTGATGAAAAAATCCGTCAAAGTAGGAGAGTGATAATTGTTTTAGTACCAGAGCCCTCCTGTTACAGCATTCTGGAAGATGAGTCTGAAAAGCAGCTGGCCATGCATAGTGCTCTTATCCAAGATGGCATTAAAGTAATTCTCATTGAACTTGAAAAAATACAAGATTATGCAACCATGCCAGAATCCATCAGATATATTAAGCAAAAGCATGGGGCTATCCGATGGAAAGGGGACTTCTCAGAAAGGTCTCACTCAGCAAGTACCAAATTCTGGAAGAAAGTGCGCTACCAGATGCCATCCAGAAAAAGTGGCTCTTTATCAGAATTGCATTTGTTACCAAAAGACTTGAGTTTGCCTTAAATAACAAATGAGAAATGACACTTAACTGATTCAGTTCACACAGTTGGTGATGGATTGACTGAAGGTCACATGTATCTGTTTTGTGCAATCTCATCCAGATTTACTGGAGTGAAGGTACTACAGCTTCATCTACAGATGTGAATCTTTTTTACTTCTGGTTGGATCAACAGAACACCTTGAAATATTATCAGTAGCACATGCAGGAGGTACACAAGTACTTTTCCAAGAATGATTCTATGAAATTCCCCTGTATTAAAACTGAAAGGACAAATAACTATCCAAAAATTGAAACCAATGAAGAAAATTTGACTTTTTTTTCCGCGATTAGTTTCAGTATGAAGGGAATTAGACTAATTATGGTTGTGATACTATGTAATGTGCATGGCTGGTGCCAGTAAATGTTTCTTTTTTTTTTTTTTTTTCAATGAAATGACACAAACCTTTTCTTTGTTACAAGTTTGTTATTTGCCTTGTTCAGTTTGCAGAAAGATATATCCCCCTGTGTTACTGCATCAGTGCATTATCGTCCAGGAGAAAAGGTAAGAGATAATCCCAGTCCTCCAAAAGTGCTTTTGAACCTGACAAAGCTTAAATACTCTTCCCTGATCTTTTTTACATTTGGAAGATCAGTGCCATTTTTAGTCACTTTTCACATGCAGGTGTTGTAAAAATACCTTTGTAATTGTATCAAGTCAAAAAATCAATCTCCAGAGAACTTTTTCTTTCCAGTTACATTGCTTAATATATTTATTTACCCAAGTGGAACAACTGGCTAATGACACAGAGTCTGTCATGGGGGGTACAGTATGATTGACTTCATCCACCTTACCTTAAGGACCATATCAAGGGACAAAGAGAGAGATATGCCCTGTGTTACCCCCTGCAGCTGCTTGCTTTTCCCCGTTTCCCTCTGCTTTGATATGTAAGCAATCTGAGATGACTGTGTGCTGGAGGCTGCAGTCACGGCTTTCCAAACGAAAGGGAAAGCAAATTGTATAAAATGTTGAATCCTTTCTCTTTCATTTTAAAATATTTTTAATAGTGTTTTGTATGCCCCAAGTGTTAACTCCAAAGTTATGTTTGACTTGTAGGCAGTGATGTAGTTTGCAATGATCAATTCTTTATTTGGGGCAGGGAATTGATTTGATTGATTAAAAATTTCATCAGACCTCTTTGATGCTATGTTTATAACTATCAATTTTATAGAAACAGGAGATGAGGGCCAAATTGCCCACATAATTTCAGTCTGTCCTTGCAAGTTATGCTTTTAGGTTGTGAGATCTTGTTGTATAGGGAAGCCTCAGGAATTGACTGTTACTGCTGCTTGCAACTCTGAGTTTGTGTCCTGTCAGCTTCTTTCTTGCAGCACCTTTTGTTCTCCTCCCATTCAAACTCCAACCTATATTTTCTCTTGCAGCTCTTTTATCTTGAAACAAACAACTTGCTTTTGTGTCGAACTCCATCACTTTCCAAGCTCTGCTTGAAGGCTGTTGCTAAGACAGTATTAGGCACAAATTTTCCCTCTGGTATCTCCACTTGTTTGTCTGAAAAAAAAAATGTTCTGCAACCTTCAGAATTCATCTATTCATTTACAAAAGTGTTGGCTTTTCTTCTTTCATGGCTCAAGCAGTTTTCTTATGTCTCCATACTCAATCAAACAAAACTGTTTTAGCTGATAAGTGACAAAAACAGTGGAAGTAGGTTCTTCTCCCACCTAAATTCCTTCGGATTCCTCAGTGTGTGCTGGAAACTTGAAACAGTGCTTTTGAGAGACAGTGCCTTCTGAGCTTTGTGAATTATGTGTGTCTTTGGCCAGAATGGAATAAGAATGTCTTCATTTCAAGAGGAAGGGGAAAAAGCGCATTTGAAATGTCAGGCTAATTCAAACTGTTATGGTACTAAAGTGTTTTGCTGATGAATGTCATGTATGTACAGACCTATAGAGATGCTCATAGTCTTTTCTCATTCTGTGTTTTAGTCACAAGAGAAGTGTCAAGGGAGGATCAGTCCTAGTCATGAAGTGCCACATTAACTTAGCTGTTCACACCGTCTGCCTTTAAATATGGTGTGGTTCAGTGGCAGCCTGCTGTAGGGTAAAAGAGCCTTGAGATCCATCTAAAGTTACTGAAAACCATCTGAACAAGGCTAATTGTTATGGTTCACATTGATAGAAGAATCAAATAGGACAGAAGCTGTATGGTTTGGTCACAAAACTCCCTAAGAAGATCAAATGTGAAGACCAGACACTGGCATTATGGTATTTGTACTCCGAGAACTAGGATGTAACACTGACTTTCTGCTTTCACCTTGACAGCTCACAGTATGCAGGCCAGCCAACAGAGTTCCAGCGACCTCAATCCTCCTAATTACTCCTGCTGATTGGAACAGATTGAAAGGAGAACTGCTACTTGTTATCCCTGCTTTAGGAATGGAAGGTTATTTTACTGAGCCAAAAAAGTGTTTTTAAAAAATATATATTTGTTCCTTTTGATGTATTTATACAAATGACACTAAAGTTTTCATGTGTGTTATGTAAAGGCACATTGAGGAAGAGTCCATTTAAAAATTTAATAAAGGCACTACATAATTTTTTCTTACAGCACTGCTATTTCTTTTGCCCGCATTTCTCCACTAAAGCATGCTGAGAATGGACAATGGCAAGCAGCAGTTGTGACTCAGTGGCTTAACAAGTCTGCTGTAATAGATCTTCATTCCAGGCTGCTGCCCATCAATCTGGCTGTGGTACTACACTAGCACAAATCATCTCACCCTGGCTGGGCCAACAGGCTGTGAGCTTGGCTCTGCTCTCTCTGGTACTCTCCTTGCAGCAAGGTGAAGCTAGAGCAGCCACAAGGCCGGTGCTCTCTGGGACCAGCATGGTCCTCAGCAGTGCCATACTGAGCAGCAGTAGTGGAGAGGCAGCCTTCTCTGCTCAGCCCCTGGGGCAAGCACTTACTCTCTCATCTGCTCAAGGAAAGACAGAGCCATGTGCTGTAGGGGTTGGTGGAGCCCAGAAACCAATTGTACCCTGGGCCACATCAAAAGCAGCACAGCCAGCAGGTGAGGGAGGTGATTCTGCCCCTCTGCTCTGGTGAGGCCTGACCTGGAGTGCTGCATCCAGCTCTGGGATCTCCAACATTGACCTGGAGTGAGTCCAGATGAGGCCACCAAGTACAGCGCTTCTGTAAGAAAAAGTTGAGAGAGTTGGGATTGTTCAACCTGAAAAAGACAAAGCTTTGGGGTGACCAAATTGTGGCCTTCCAGGGCCTGAAAGGAACTTACACAAAAGATGGGGCAAGACTTTACAAGAGCATGTAGTGACAGGACAAGGGGGAATGGCTTCAAATTGAAACAGTATAGATTTAGATCAGGTATCAGGAAAAAACTCTTTGCTCCGAGGGTGATGAGGCACTGGAATAGATTTCCTAGGGAAGCTGTGGGTGCTCCATCCCTGGAGGGGTTCAAGGCCAGGTTAGATGGAGCTTGGAGCAACCTGGTGTAGTTGGAGGTATCTAGTTCTATTGGAACTAGGTGATCTTCAAGATCCCCTTGCAACCCAAACCATCCCTGTGATTCTGTGAGTCTGAGTAACCTGGCTGACTTGTCCTTGGCTCCCACCTGCTTAAGTCTCACACAGGCTCATGCTGATTGCAGAATGGATCCAGTGCATAGATGTGGGGCAGTGAAGAGGGGAGTGCTGTGCTCCTTCCGCACCTGTCTCTTCTGCAGAATGGTTTTGCTGCAGGATTGAGGTTTTCAGCAGATATTGATGTGGTGCTGGAGAATCCCAGCTAGCCCCTTCCCAAACTGCACCGAGAGTGGCCTCCTCCTGGCCAGGGTCGGTCTGGGTGGAGGTAGAGCAGGGCTGCTTCCTGCAGCAGCAAGGCTGCTCTCTATGACACCTGATGTCAAAGCACTGAGAATCGAGGCAAAGACCAGAGAAGGAACTCTTGTGTGGTTCCCAAGAGAGTTTATTCCATGAGAGAGTCAGGGACAAAAGACAAAGAACAAGCTTGTGCACTAACTTATAAACAGGGGAAGTCCTGAGGGAGGGGACAAGCATTCAACCAGTAGGGTAAAACTGGGGAGGTTTACAAGGAGGGACTAACAAAATAACAACCAATGGGGAAACATAAGGGGAAGATACAACTTGAACAAACCAATGGTGTGTCGAGGAACGCAGAACTTTCCAGGAACTGAGGGCAGGGACAAACAAGGATTGACATCCAAGTAGGCAGGATAAAGGGCAAGTGCAGGGGAGTGACGGACCACTGGAGGAGGGAGGAGTCAACTTAGGTTAAACCAACAATATAAGGGGAAACTGGAATAATCCATCACAACAACACACTGCCACAAGGTATGAGTGGTTTGTCCCAAGTTATACCTCACTTTTTTTTTTCCTTTTGTCTGAAGCTTCTGACATGATAGAAAAAAAATGTAGTGAAACCAGAAAAAATGGAGATGTGAGAGGGAGGGGAGGATGGAGGCAATGGTAATTATTCCTTTTTAGAAGATTGCTTGTTTTGTGTTAGTACATCAGACAGCAGGGAATTTGATTTTAAATGCAATGCACTTCCCTAAACTTGTGCACTGATTTCACTAGAAGTTAACGATGAAATAGTATTTAGGAAAGAAGGATGTAATAATATAAATATGACACACCAAAATGCTTGCTCAGTGATTTTGTCTTCATTACATGACAAGCTGGAACCAAATATATTTAACTGTCTTAGCACTTAGAAATACTGGTGGCTTTTATTGTCATAATATTTTTTATAACGACTGACAAGCCTGAATAGTGTGTGTCCTTATCAGTAGTGTTTCAGGGATGAGAAAGAATGCATTGCCCATTCACTGATACAGGTGTAAGACATTAATCTGACTGACTCTACCTACTTTTTAATTATGGGATTTATTTTGTTATGTTAGACAAAAGGGGAAATGAATAGTCATATGGTCTTTTTTATAAAAAGTGTAACTAAAATATTTTAATAATCTAAATGCATTGTGATTAAATTGAAACTATCCATTTTCTCTTCTGCTCATACTTAAATGCATCCTACTGTAAAAAAAGCAAAGGCATTGCTTAAGTTTAAGTAAGAGCGAGTTTTTATATCAAGCTGTTGTATTTCTTGGTTGCTTAAATATGCTAGGTTATTTTCTCTGCCCTTCTTCACTTTCTAAATTGCATTTAAAAAGGACACCTTTATTTTTTTGTCCATATAAACACACAAATGTAGGTGATAAAGTGGTAGTTCTCTTGGCTAGAATGGCTCTAGAAGTGAAGGTGGCTCAGTGCATCTGAAGAGCATTGCTGAGCCCCAGTAACTTTCCCATACACCTTGTCTTGATGGACTGCTCCAGCTCTGCAGGGCTTGTAGCAGGCTTCTTGGCACACTGTGGCAAAACCAGCAGTTAGCTATGATATGCAGAGTGGAAAAATAAAAAGGTTTTCAGAGATGTTTTTATGTGAAAAGGATTGCTATTGTTACCAGCAAAATTACTTTCTGCATTCCTGAAGGAGTGTTATAGATTTTGAATTATTTGTATTGTCTGTGTTTTAATAATTAATTGTCATTGCATTTAGAAATTTAATCTGCCTAAAGACAAAGGGTTTCTTAGATTGAGAGGGGATTTTGTTCTGACTGATTGTGGGTCCCTAGAGGGCAGTCCTGGGCCACCTACTCTGCTTTCTCTGATTTGCATTTTCTTGAAAGTTGCGGGGATTGATGCAATACTTTCATTATGTCTTTCCCATTTCTCATTTAGCTCAAACTTCTTGTGGTTAGTTGGTTGTAGGACTCCTTGCACCAGTATTTTTAGCTGTTACGAGATGGCACTGAACCCTGTCCTCTGCAGAAAGGGGCTACTCTTGTGTAATTGCACAGATAAAGTGCAGTATGCAATCCTAGGGCTGCTAAGAACATTTTAACAAAGTAATTGTAAAGACTTGCAGGAGACAACTTCATGCAGAATTTTTGTTTTGCAATTTCCATGTAATCTTTTACCATCTAAACTGTAAACCCAAATGCTGCCTTCCACGTTTTAGTGGATTTAATCTCAAACCTCTTAGGTACAATTTTATGACAGTGAGTCTCACATGTATTTGATTATAAATGCATTTTTTCCCCTTGTCTGTGACCCAAAAATTGGCTGTAGATACCTGTGAAATGTGTATATAGAGCACCTAGAAGGCCTGAGCTTGGGAAACACAGGATAGGAAGGGGTTGCCTCTGCCCTTTGGCTAACTCATTCCTATCTCAGGTATCCAGTTATGTTGTTATCTCTGTGAGTTACCATGCTTTGTCCTAACAAAGGAGTTATTCATTGGTATATACTGGATGTATCATTTATAGGCAGAAGATGTATTCTGTCTTCTATTTAATGTAGACAAGCCAAATTAACTTAAAACTTTCCTGAAATGTAAGCTCCTTATTTCCCCTAGTATACCCATAGTTCAGTGAAGTCTCTTGGAATTTGTGAACATTTTAACAGGAAAGATCACAGCATTTCATCTGAAGGTGGGCCAGTACCCTGAAAGAGTGTTGTCAGGCATGTGTGGGCACGCAGAAGTTACTGATCCATATAAGAGCTGATGCAAGTGGGTGCAGGCCTGAGCTGGGCTGCATGTACCCTGTGCTGCAGGTACAAGTGGAGCCAGCTCACCTGTGTGTGGGAGCTTTAGGCAGCTCACACTTGGCACCTGGTGATGGCTCCACCCGATGTCTTGGCTTAATTTGAAGTGAAACAGCCTGTTTTCATACATCATCCTTTTTCATGACAGTAAAGATGATGAATAGAGTTTTCTACTTCTGAGGACACTCTAAAGCCTTCAGTGCTGGCAAATGTCCTCACAGATGGGATTTGTGTGATGTGTTATGTGCTGATGAGAGGTCTGGCTGAGGCTGCACAGCTCTGGGCTCCCAACATTGGAAGAGACATAATCTTATCTGTGCTATCTTCTTTTACCTTCTCAGATTAACTCCAATAACCCCAATTTTAATTAATATCCCATGGATTCTGAGCACCTTTCTCACTGGACTCTATAATGAACACTTGCATGAGTGCATTGCAGGTGCCTTTGGTACTTCTCTAACTCTGCTGGAAACAGTTCAACTGATTTAAGGCAGCATTTTCTATTTTTTTCAGGTAAAAGATACAATATACTGGTCAATCATAGGAATCTCGACCACAATTCTCCTTAGTCTGTGATTCTGGGTGGCAAATGGTTATTTTTAAAATTAAAGAAAATAAAATAGTTGTGTAATTTCTGAGTGCAGGAGGAATAAATGTGTAAAAATCAGTATAAGCCAAGCTACAGGGTCACATACTGCTTTTCTAACTATTGTGCCATTAGTAAATTACATAGGAAAACTTCCATTTTTTTGTACTGCTAAGACTAATGGGAACATTGATATGAAGGCCACAGCTAATCCCCTGGCAAGTTCCCTCCATGCCAGTAACTACTGCCACACCTTGGCTTCTCTCTTTTCAAGCATCCGCTGCCATCATTTGCTAGGTAACTTCCCAGTCAGCCCTGCAACTCTGGCTTTGCAACGGAGCTCAGCTCTCTCTGCTCACTGTGACAATTGGTTACCACAATGAAGGCAATAAGGATATTGAAACAAAACAAGAGACTAATGTGATGCAACCAAACACTGTAACAAATTTCCAATTTTCCTGCCCTAGCTTAGCCTCTCTAAATCAAAATTTTCACATACCCTGCAGATTATAGTGCTCTTGAATATTTTTTCCTCAATAGATTTTTCTATTCCCAAGTCATATATTACACGGGTGTTTTATGCAGCTTTAACTTTATCGAAATAATTACCTGCAATTACATTTCTTGATAATTTTTATTATTGGAGCTTCAAAAGACTTGTACATACAATGATAATGTCTTCATCAAAGTTGCCTTGTGAAACAAAGCTTAAAGTAGAAATGGTGTAAAAAAAATCACATAGGTGCTTTAAAACTCTGTTAAGTTTTGATTTGCCCTGCTCAGTTTCAGATGAGAAAGATATATGATGAATACATGTGGCAGCCAAACCCAAAAAATATGATGGTTGCTATAAACCACAATTTTATCCTAAATATACTGGTAGCTATCTTAGAGACATTGTATGACTATAGTCTCTTCTCATGTAGAAGGGGTGATTTACCAGGCGCATGTAAAACATGAGATTACTGGATTCTATAATTGCCTTAAAAAACCTAACAACTATGTTTGCTTTTCATTGACACTTGTCCTAAAAAAATTAGGGCAAGTATTGCCCTGATTTTTGCAGTTCAAGTTGGTGTGGAGGACCTGGTGATCACACAAACCGCGTTTGAAAAGATATATTTTCAGACTAACTACGGTCAGGCACTGTTGATAGGTTGCCCAGCTAGCTGGAGTTTATCTTCGAGTTTTGCCTCATCTGAAAGGAATCTGTTTGATGGGCTCCAGGATTGTTTTGTGACACAGGTTCTCTCTTGATCCAAACAAAAAAAGCTAATGCAGCCCACGCCCCAAGTTGATGATATATGTGAAAAGGGGGAGTTGTTGATACTGTAAATTGAGAAAGACAAGTGATCTTGAAAGCTGGAACAAAACTACTGCTGGACAACATCGCAGGCAACTTCCAGCCCATCCCATCCCTCCCTAAGAGAATGCTCTCACTCTGATTTTCATCTAACTCAAAAGGATTGAATTATTTAGCACAGGCACTGTGCTCCCTTCATTGGCTATATAATGTTTATCAAATAAAGAAAGCAGATGCCACCACCTCATGGAAAAAGGACTTCTCAGTGATATCTTATTTAGCATACACACTTTGGAGAAATGCTATACATCAAATAGTATCCTCAAGTCCAGTCTCTTAATTTGCAAAGAAGTAGCCTTATCTGAACTTCTCCACTGCAGAATGGTATACCATGGTCATCATTCTGCTGCAATCCATTTTCAAAGATGGCTCTGGTGAACGGATAGACTCCTCCTTGTGCTAATTATGACTGCTTATTCTATTTTAGAGCTTTATGAGGCAAAATACATCTGCATGTTTGCATAGATTAAAAAAAAAAAAAAAGAAGAAGAAAAAGTAAATTCCTCTGCATAGATCTGATCCGGAGGATATTTGGGTAACATTTTGCTTAGCATCAACTTCATTGGTAGATCTGCTGATTCTTGGTTGGCTTTGAAGTGTCCCTGGTGACTATACCAAATGTTCATGCAGATTAATGTCCAATGCCCTCCTCAGACAACCCACTCCTCTGCTCTTCCCTGCAATTTTTGTCTTATGACTGCCATGGTCTGTGTATTTTTGCTATTTCATGAAATCCAGCCATTTCAGCTTTACTACATGTGTTATTTTCTGAATTCTGGTTCACATTCAATGAATAGTTAAATGATTGAATAGTTCTGATTTTACCTGTTCATTTTGGTAATATTTTAACAAAGTGTTTTACACCAGAAACTTTTTTACAGGAAACAGTTTTTCACTATTAGTAGTATTACAATGAATATAAGAGAAAAAGCCCCATCACAACTGCATACAGCAGAACCTCTAGCATGTGTACCTCAAAAAGAATTCCTATGAAGTTATGATTTTTTTTAATCAGTGCTTCTAGAGCAATGAAGTAGAGACCTCAATCAGATTCCAGTCACAGATGATTTTTGGTGGTGCAAAATAATACAGAAACTAAGAATCTTGCATAATCTTGCATTGTGTGACCTAATACAAGGAATTAATGAGAAACATTTCCAAAATTAAATATGGATAGAAGTGGTGACCAAAAAGAGACAAGCTGACAACAAAAATCCTGCTGTGTTTGCCAAGTCAGGAATGAATTAATTTTCTGTTTACCTCCCAACAGCTTTGGGTCTGGAAGTGTTGCAATGTGCTTCCAGCTAGCACTACATACCTTGTATTGATGAAAGACAGTTTATGCAGGCACAGCAGGGCATAATCTTTAATCTTAATGTATCTGCAGCTAGTGGGCAGGACGTTTGAACATTTTTCCACTTGGTAAATATAATAGTACCAAAACATGCAATGAAAGAAGTACCAGAAGGAGGATGAAAAGTGGTGGAAGGGACGGGACATGTCTGGATTATTCTGCAATTTTTGCAGAATACTTGTAAATTGCTTAGCAAATGTTACGATACATTTTTTAACAATAATGAGAACATCTACCTTGATAGTTCTGTAGTCCATGATTGCTGCCTGCTTTGTGAGGAACATAAGAAAGAGCTTTCCTCTGCCTTAATATCTAGTTTAGTAGTTAGTCAACAAGTATGTGGCAGTGCAGCGTTAAAATTGCCCACATTTGGTTCGGTGTTTAACAAAATAGTTTAAGGAACTTCAGCTTTGAAAAACTTTGGCTCTAGCTGTGGTGTGAGAGTGAAACAGAGAACTAAGAATCACCAGAAGCTAGAGAACATACTGTTCCCAGAACAGCCACAAGTTAAATAATCTCTGTAAAATATCAGGACTACTTAGTAGCTGTTAAGTTTGTTGATAAAAACTTAGGACTAAATGAGACTAACCTGTATGTTCAAGCTTCCAAATATCTCAGTGACAGTCTGGGCAAGTCAGACCAAAACAGCCTACTGAATAAGCAAATTAATCAGCTGATGTCCCCGAGATGCTCCTAGCAACAACCCGCACGGAGGCTTGAAGGGCTCTTTCTCTTTCAGTGACACGGTCTCTTGAAGGGAGGTTTGCAGCTCTTCGTACTCTGACAACAAACAAACAAACAAACAGAAATCGGTCACCTCAGATCTCGCAATCTTAACTTGGAGGATTTCCTGGGGCGGAGGCTGAGCCCAGCCCGCAGCAGCGAGCGGCTGAGGGAGGGCTGCTCAAACGCTGGGTTTTTCGGAGCTTGCGTTCCGCAGCACCGCTTACCTGCCCCGGGGCCCCCGCCCCCGCCGCCGTCCCGGGGACACCCGGCTCTGCAGGCGGGGGAAGCTGAGGCGCCGCGGGGAGGAGCCGCCCGTGCCCGGGCAGCGGCGCCGCGGTCCCTCGGCTGCCGGGACTCTCTGGGAGGCGGCA